>JACXII010000021.1:2823637-2957830 GCA_014737395.1 Bombus waltoni
CTACGACTATGAAACTCGCTTCCATCGCTCGAATTACCATTGCAACGCGAAAGAGCAGCGACTAATCCGGAGACTACTGCCGCGACTTACCAACTGCTTTACACCGGACACCTTCAAGGGGCTGCTACGAGAACCAACGTTGCAGCCGCAACAGCCATCGTCCTCTTTCCAGTTTCTTCAAAATCTTTCCTACCTGTCGCGCCCCTCTCGCCCCTAAGCTCGGCGATTGGTTGTGTCGGTTGTAAATTTCGCAGCACCGCGTTCGCTTCAAGGAACGATTATCTGCCGCGCATTAACGTAGTCGAGTCCATTCGTCCCCACCACTCTACTGCAACTTTGTAATATATAATCAATCGATTCGCGGTAAAGGTGCTTAATTCGGTTCGGTCTGAATCGATCGCAGTTTGTTATTCCCTTTATTCGCCTCGTCAGCGTGCAGCGCCGTGTCTCTAACGTCTGTAACTTTTATTCCATTCGCGTGCTATTGCGCTTTATACTTTAGTTTCAAATATTCCTTGCGTTCTCGTTCGAAGAAACATTGACGAATTTTAAGGAATTCGGTCGATTTCAGCCTGGTATTTTTCGACGTACGCAACGTACGCAAAGACGATAAGTCCATTTTTTGGGCAAACGACGCGTCTTCAAAGTGGATTTGCTCTTGATGGCGCAGCCGACATAAGACTGTATGAGCTGCTATAAAGCCAGTGATCGAACTTTTTTTTTTTTTCAAAAAAATACACAACAGAACCAGTCGTTTATAGCGCTTTTCGCTACAATAGGTAACTTTTTGTCTCACGCGCGTCGATCGCACCGAAATAAAGTAACGCTCGGTTTCGGTATGGTCACGACTGTGCATCAAACTGTAAACACCTTGTAGGCCGAGTGCGAACCGAGCGAGAACCGTTGGACTGCCGAATGAGAACTGTGCGAGTCGAAGATCATCGCGAGACTGACTAGCTACAAACTGTCTCCCTATCGGGATATATCTTAGGGTTCCGAGGTCCGCGTTGCAAAGCCGGCAACTCGGGAGGTAGGAAATTCCAACTTTGCCGGACAAGGCACGCGTGTCGTCCGGGTCGTAAAATACTGATCGCGAACGTAACACGTCCCTGCGTAGGGTCTTCGTCCGGATTCTATCCGAGCTGCCTGCGATTGCGGCAGGTCGCGGAAGTTGGAAGGAGAGGGACGACTAGAAAACATTGTTCCGAATAGCGTGGAAAACCGAAGCGGCGGTTACGCGTACGAGTAAAATTACTCAAAGTCGCGACAAAGTACTCGAACGTCCCGTTGAAATGGATCAGGTGCCAATCCGTGTAATTGCCGAAATTTTCCAATCAAACATCGGTACCAGCCTGCAACATACGCGTACGCGAAAATTCATTCGCATCGTTAAGAATTCAATTTGCGAAATATAAAACGACCCCTCTCCCGCGCGCGCGCGCGCGCGCTGCCACTCGATAGAAACTTGCTGAGCCGTAAATGAAGCGCGTATTATCGTACGTTCACGTTTTAAGCTGCGTTCCATTTTACTACTTTTCGACATAAAGCATTAGCGAAATCGGATATTATGGACGTCGTGAATATGTAATTCCATCAGATAATAGAGGCAAAGTCGATAAAGCGAATACTCTTGAAATAATTTTTTACGGACGTAACTTTCCACTAATTTGTCGACGCATGTGCATCGTAAAGACTAGGTGGAAAATGCATCGTTCTGTCGTTTGTAATCTATTCAATCGTATGTAGATGGAAGTTGTTGAAAAAAATTGCAATAAACATTCGTTGACTCGTACGTTAGTAAATTCACAAATACACGTAAAGTAGACGAGACAGTTAATTACACGCGCGTGTTATAAATATTCCGCGTTGCACACCGCATGCACCTGAAATCAAATGCATAGAACAGAACGCGACTTGACCGTAACGCGACGCACGGTTTCGTATTCGTGCTTCTGGACATTGCGTTTTAATCGATTTTATTATTATTTTCAACGAATTAACACACATCGCTCTTTGTTTCGATATCCTACCCCAATAATTATTCCAACGTATTCGATAATTATAAATGTACGGATCTAGAGTATTCGATAACGAGCGATAGCGTCGGAAGCGTAAAACATGAAACTAACTAAATTTGCATCTGCTTGAACGATGAACCGTACGAATGACGACGAGGCGTACGTTTGAGACAAAGTAACGAAAAAGAGGAGAAGCCTCCTGAAATTTCAACCTTTTACATCTCGACGAGTTATCTGTTTAACATATTCTCAATGCATATATCATTTATTTTGTTTCAACTTTGTTCGGCTTTTCTCCTACGCGCTTCTCACGTGTCGGAGCCAATGTTTTAAATACAGCACTTGCGTCGATAAATTTTTACCAATTGGGTGATCAATTTTCACTTTTTCAATACATACAAGAAAAAGAAAAAGAGAGGCAAAGCAAACGTTATAGACATTGAAAGCAACGTGGCGGCTCCTTACGTGCCTCGTTGCACGGTTTTATGCCGACGTTTCTGTTCCTCTGCCTAGTCCGAGTACTAAACGTAAAGCGACCCTGGTATGTGCCGGTATGTGTGGCGCACGTGTTACTTAGCCGCGGCGAGTCGGCTACCGTCTACGAGTAAGATAAAATCTCCCAGAAGCCACGTTAGCTCGTTCCGCTCTCGTACAAGTACGTTGCCAATGAACGTTTGCAACAACACGAAATTCGAGGATACGCTAACCCTTGGCAACGACTATCGACTCAAGTTTCGTCAGAGCTTCGTTAGGCTGTATCGTTACATGCCCGAATCACAATTAAACCGCCAGTACCATATAGTCCCTTTGACATCCAACTTTACAGCATGACGTTTTAAACTCCAGGCAGACGCCGACATTTCCGCTAAGCACTTTCTTATTACATCCAAGACCCCGTTTACACGAGCAGCGCGAGCTTCTGCAATCGCGAGGACATTCGTTCTTTGCGCTTTTTTATTTCTTCTCCCCTCCTACAGAAATTATCTTTCCTCCTTTATATTCTAAAACGTCGTTGGCGATTTTGTGCCACAGCCGCGGTGTCTAGACCCTGCCGACGATTTGGCATTGGGGGGTTACCACACATAGCCCTCTGGTAAATCAGAGTGTTTAGACGTCACCTTTTTCAAAGAAGCAGGCTCCTGTTACGCGAGTCTTTGTTCGCGGTTGGGAAGCTCGCACAGGACTCGAACGATCGACTGCCGCGAGACGCATACTCTTGCTGGCTTTGAATCGATTGATTACGGCTCGCCAATGACCCTTCTAACGTTGCCTATAACGCAAAATCTACACGCCAAAATCCACAGACGGAACAAATACTCGAAACTACTACCGCACACGCGTGAATATCGAACATGTTTGTTCGGCTTCCTCCACTCTCCTTGCAAATTACCGAAGGAATCTTTGCACGAACGCGCGATTTCTGCTCTTGCGAGCAGAAGCGAGCGACTCTTCAAAGCCTAACCGAGTCATGCCGATCAAAGGAAAAAAGTTTGTCTAAATGTCATGGCACTGCGGCTATCGTACACGGTCGAGTTTGTTTGCGCGCTTAATCGACCTTTATGTCAGAATTGTTCTACAGGTGGTCGAGACCGGTGTACGTTTAGCTGACCCGCGCTATCTCTTCCTTTTCCCCTACCCCTCGTTTCTGTAGAATTTCTGTCTTTCTGCCAAGATGCGCACACTATGGAGAGCTTTTCGTTGCACCTTTTGGCAGGACCTCGTATCATTTACGCGATCAGCGCGCGCCTAATCCTCGTTTCACGTTTGATATTTTGAAAACAGAGGCTGCATCTTCTCCGTATTCTTCCAAAAAGTAGAAGGACGGTTTCGACGATACTAATGTAATTACTTTAATAGCTCCGGTTATCCAGTCTGAGAATATTCTAAATCTGCACGTCGACTCGCGTGTCTGTACTCGGACGTTAGAGCTTGTTCTTCAAATACTCTCCATTTTCATAATTCTTGTCGTTGTTGGGTCTGCTATATTATTCTCGACAAAAGGTGAGAAGAAAGTATTATCTACTGTTTAATCAAAGTTGATTGTAAGAATAATTTGTATTCCTATCTGTATGTCTTGTAGAATTGACAAAGCATACTTTTACGACGCAGGACGTTACGAGATCCTAATTCGTCGCCTGTATGCGACGATAAGGTGATTTTTCAACGAACCGTTTGATATTCCGAAACAAGGTAGGTTCATCGTGTTTACGAAAATGCGAGTTGCTTCGCAGAAAAGAAAATACAAATTGGTGCAAATGGATGGAAAATACAATTTCCCAACTTGATGTCAAGTTCCGTCGGCGGAAAGAAAATTCCAAATATTTCGTTCACATTTGCATCGCTACGTTACAGTGTTGAAATTACAACAATCGTAGTAACACGCGTGATATTGAAGAGAAATAACAGAACCCTTCGTTCGCAGTCACAGAGCCGCGTTACGTTGTCCAACCAAATACGTCGGACTAATATTTCTGTGCTCCCGCGATTCATTAGGTAATTAATTGCTTAGTCGAGTCGGTTTGCTAGAGCCAACTATTGGAATAAGTAATTAGTTTTGCCAATCAACGACAAATTTAACTCGTACTGCACGTTTATTCATTTTTCCGTTCCACGTCTTTTCTTCGCGATGTAAATTCTACCGTACTGTGTTGTTGCTATTGCTAAAAGAGCGTGCGGGTCAGCTTATACGCAGAGATCGGCGCGGACAAAGAAACAGCCGCAGAAACGCAGGCAAATCTCGATGGAAATCTCGATGGAAATCTCGATGGAAATCTCGATGAATCGTGGGAAAGAGTGCGCGATCCCTCGACAAGTGCGCCAGGACGAAGCCGCTTCGAGTACAAGCATTAATTCCTTGCTATTGCGATAACATTACGACGAGGTATTAATATCTGTGTTTCGCATTCGCACGTTTCTCGTCGTCTGCGTTCGTCCTGAATTTTTCCTACGCGAGTACCACGCTATCGTGGATCGTTGGACTCGGGCCTAAAACCACGGCTACAACGCGTCATCGCGATAAAAGCGTCTAATCCCATCCAAGGAAACACGAACGTATTTGCCTAATTAAGCAACGTTTAATTTTCCCTAATAACGACGAGTGAAATAATAATGGAGCTGTTGGAGCAGCTAGGTGGGGATCACCGCGTACACGATTGAATATTCACTGAAATTATACTTGCTCCTTTCCGATGGAGATATTAATATCGTTTCACCGTGAGAATAATTAGCTTTTAATGCTTCTTTGATGGGACAGCAATCTGTTGATCGCAAGAACTTTAATTACCATAGTTACGTTGCGACGGTGGTATCATCGGTTCGAACAGTTTAATCAAAAATTAATTTCAGTTGCCGGGCAGCTTGATATTAAGAGAAGTCCGATGCTTGAATTTCGCCGAAATTCAAATGAAACATCGAGTGCGAGACGTCGGTGCCGAGAGAGCTAATCAGCCGAATGTCCAACTGCGCGTGTTTGAAACGATGTCCGCGCTTTTGGAGACACTGATTGACCGCAGCTTTGCGCGTTAACGCGCATCGAGGCACAAACAATCAATGCACGATCGATGACGATTCTCAGCCCATTTGCGCAGGATAAAACGCCGCTGCAGCAAAATATTGCGTCACGTTAACCTTCTCGTTACGAGTAAAGATAAAACAGGTCTTGATATCGGCGCGTCCGCCTTCGCCACCTGTCCCTTGTTAAACCGGCGTACGTTAGTGGGCTCGTTACGTGCGTTTTAAGCGGCTTTGTTAAAATTACCACTCCAACAAGTTGACATTTTTGCGTCGTTATCGTCCTACCGCGGTCGACGAGAGCATAGTCGAAAGTTGCGTTAATGCTTTCCAGGAAACACAACGATGAAATCGGGAAATTCGAGGAAAAGATAACTCTTCCAAGGAGCAAACTTTTCGTACGTACTTTTCGGAGCGTGCTTTTTGCGCAAACGCATAGATTTCGCATAATTTATTAAGCGAGAAAGATCAAACCTAATAATCCGTTGTATCACGGTAAAACCGCATTTATCCGACACGGTCGTGTTGGATAACTGGATCAGTCGGATAATACGAGTCCGCTAGTTCTCCCGTCCTTCCTTGTTTATCATTCGCATAATCCGCGTTCATTTTCGCGCAACTGGATTCAACTAGGCTGAAATTTGCAAATACCAAGGTGAAAACCTTCGTCCGGGCATTGTGGCGGCGTCAGCTCGGATAAACAAACTTCTACTCTAGCACAATCATCTATCGGTAATTTCATCGGGCGCTCCTACAATTACTTCATCTTTGTTTCGTACCGTGCTTCATACCGCGAGAACGTTCCAACAACTCGGTTACAGATCTTACGCGTACGGGCCGTTTTAAATCGACAGCTTACGACCACTTTCGTGCAACGCCGTGGAAACACCACGCAACGTATAAAATCTGACGTGCCGATACCCGCGACAAAGTTACGAGAAAGGGTCGGAAAGTCGTTTGTTAATCGTACGGGGAAACGTATTGTGTCAAAGTTGACGGACGTCGTTCCGAGCACGTGCCAGAGTAAATTTCCCTCCGTTCATCTCTTTATCGTAATTGTTTCAGCATTTGCGTCAGTTGTCGCCTCGCCTTTACGAATTTTTTGCACTCCAGATCACGCGAAAGTCACTTGGAGCCTGCATAACTCGAGCCAACAAGTACGCGCGCAACTGAATCCGAGAGACCAAAGGTCCGAGTCGCGTTGATTGCCAGGATTAAGAGCGTAATAAATTCTTAGTATGCAGTTTCGCGTATTTTCTTGACGATAGCGTTGCGATCTTCAACCGTACGACGATCAGTCGAGTGTAACTGATCGGTGATATCGCTGACCGTGAACGACCTTAAGTACATTGTTTATTCACTATAGTCATATGCTCACAACGGACCAGAAGATGCAATACACTTGGAATCACTTCGCTAGCACGAATATAGAATCCAGTTAGTCCGAGTAGGAGTTACAAAGCACTTGTAAAAGTCTGGCACGCTGATAACACTGCGTTAGAGTGACGGTAGGCTGCGAATGACCCGAGTATAAACTGTGAACGTACTGCTGATGCAACTGATAATGTGGAATTGATTCGGACGAATGATGCAAGTATGATTCGGTGTGTTTGAGTTGACGTATGATAATGCGATCGAACGATTGAGATTGGTGTTTTTTCATCTTCCTCTCCTCGCCATCCCGTTTACATCTCGCCTGATTCCAAACACTCTCGACGCGCAACGATGTATATACGATGAGGCGATCTCGCGTGACGTCGTAGGATACAGAGAAGTAAATATACTATGTATGCTAAAATTATGTAGCGTTACAGTGACTAGAATTCTTCAAACTCGATCAACGAGCACGCGATTCACTCGGCTCTGCGTTTTTTGTAACGTCCAAAAGGATCCCAATGACGTCACCCGAGAGCTAGGCATCTGCTGACTTCTAGATCACCCGATAGCTAGACAACGATGGCAGGCTACAGACAATAGACAAGCGACGATGGCTTCGGGCAGTTTAGTTAAAAAGTCAGCGTGCGGATCTGGACCAGCTCAGTCTGTATTCTACCACCTAGTTGTCAACTAATAAAGTGAACGAATGTGTTATTGTTAATTCGCCTTTTTTCTCTTATTTTTTCTATTTCGTCATTTATTACGCGACACTTTCAACGTCGTTTCTACTTATATGGTTTACTGTCGCTTTGAAGCTTCGGAAATGCGTTTTTACGCGCCATTGAAACAATGTAAGATCGCCTCGATGAACAGTTCAAAAGATACAAGGGGCTAACGTCTCTGCGAGATTTTCAAAATATCGTCGCGTGGCCAGTCTCTAGCGTGCGCGCTGGAAACTCTTTGCGGCACAGGCAACTGTACTTACAAACTACCAAGGATGGCCGTTAGGATTTATCAAAATATCGGCCGTCGTTGATCTAAATTCAGAGAAATTCTACGCTTGGGGATTTTTGCGTAACCGGTATCTATGGACCGGCACGGGTATTACCGCGGATTTCGTCAATGGCGCAACCTTCCCCTATAAATCTCCGAACCATCCACTCGTGCCACGATGAATCTAGGCTATATTCAAACGAAGTTCAGTGGAAGAGAGCGGCTGAATATATCGGCACATACCGCGCGCCGATACGCACACGTGTAACTATGTGCTGCAAGTGTGAGTCGGAGCATCGAGCGTTTCGCTGCAAATGAATTTAACGAACTCGATGAAAATTAAGTGGTCGCCCAAAAAGATAGACGAGCGGAAACTTTTGCAGACATTAAACAGTCGAGCGACGTAACCCGCGCGCAGAGCATATTCAAAGTGCAATATGCTATGAACGAACGTGCCAAGAGAACGTTTCGAAAGGTCTACGTAATTTCGTCCCTCCTACGATTGCTTATAAACTTTGTTATCGGGAAAACGTACACTTTGTCTCGGATAAATACCTTCGACTATTGTCTCGGACAAATACCTTCGACTATTGTCTCGGACAAATACCTTCGACTATTGTCTCGAATAAATATTTTCCACGCAATGTCGCGCGTTATTCGATAAACTTTCGTCGAAACGATCGTTCCAGCTAAAAAGCAAAATCAAGTCGCTTGTCGTTTACACGGGTCTAGATACATTGTTCGAAATGATGAAATTAATCGTCGTTTACACGTACAATTTTATCTTGCATTCGTCATTTAGCGTTCAGTCGAATCAAAAACATTGCTGTGAATTACAATTTAGAATTTTCGATGATAAGCCGAGAGCTATTTGTTCGTACATTGTCATTGGTTTTCCAATCAAATCCGAATGAGAAATAAAATTTCGCCTGCAAATAAGAAACGGTAAATAAATTATCTTTGACGTACGAGATTTAATTCCCGTTCGCGAGCAAAATATCGTTTGAATTTGTTTTTTCATTATTTAATAGGTAAATAAAATGTTGTCCAACGCTGCTTACAGATACGCGACAAGTCTATAATTTCAAAAATATCGATGCAACGACGTTGTATAATGCAAAATATAATACGATATAATGTTCACTCACCACCGATGCTAGCTAGAGCGTTGGCACCTTGAATGGCTCAAATCGACGGTTTCATCGTTGACCTGAAAAAGGACAGTGTCAAAGCGTTTTGAATACTTTAAACTCGGACAATCCCTATTAAATAAAATAACTCGTTCAAGTCGTTCAAATAAAAAGGCGAATCTCGCGTAACCCGATTGTAACGTGAATGTAGTAATAATGCGTCGAGAGTAGAGGATTGCAGCGAATATCGCGACGAGTCGACGCTTTCTTCCCAGTTGGCAGATTGATACTTTGAAACGTGTTTCGAACGGACGTGTTTGTCCATGCCTCTCTCGGGAATGAATCGAGTCTAGCAGCTTCTCCATTTGTCCATTTTCCAGCTAGTTCATTTCGATACGTTAATTTCCAAAGTTACAGACTCGTGATTATTTATACTTTACACATACGTTACATATATTTTTTTTTTTTCGACACCGCGACGAGTCCGAATTTGTAAAACAAGAAATTGTAAGACGATATCGTGTATAAGTCATCAAGTATAATGCATAAATGTAATTCGTCGTTTATCGTGAATGTGCACACACGTAGTCTATACTTGCTTGGCCAATAAACGTTTAATAATAACAATAAGAACAACGCCGTGACGAGTTCAGAGCCACGCTGTGGCGATCGTGACACCTACTTTCGTACACCCTGTACATTGTACGTAGCAGTCATGTTACTTGCACGTAGAATGCTAATTTAACCTTAGAGAGGCAGAATTATGTATTTCGGTCAGGCAGAGTTACTTGCGCGCCACATTATTGCTTCTTGCGGCGATATCGCCGTATTGTTCCTATGAAATTGTCTAATTTATATCTTCCTGCCGTGCGATATTGCTCGGAGAACGTGGCAATGAACAGCACTGTATTACAGACGGTAAGAGACCCGCGCGAGGCTTGCACGGCGAATAAATGCCTTGTGCAAATAAGTTGATTGCTTTCTTAACGTTCAGACTACCTCTTGCGCCAACTTGTGTGTGTGTGTGTGTGTGTGTGTGTGTGTGTGTGTGTGTGTGTTTGTATATCGTAACGTCATTAACTTCGACACGTCGCTTCCGTTAAATTCGCTCTGTCGATTCTTGTACCGTGTATCGTGTGTGCGCTGTATCGCCGTATGCGTCAAGCGTGTTTGACGCGTAACGTTTGAACGTTTGAAGACGTACACCGTATGGACGTTTAAGGATGTCTGGTGTCTGAGGGTCGAATAACGTCAACACTTTGAAGACTGTAGAGCGTCTAATGTTCCAATTTTCACCTTTTCGACGCGACACGTCCGTTTTCTCAAAAGGATCGCGGTACTCCTCCAGGTTAAGACTTTGCAAAATATTGCCTTCCATTGCGCACGAAAGAAATTAAAGTTCCAGTTTGCTGCTGCTGCTGACAATATTCGAGCGATCAAGTTGCAGACGGAACAAGCGATATAGCGATATGTCGATATATCGATATATCGATGTATTATAAATTTTCCGTCTTTGGTCGAGTTGTTACCAGCGAACGTGACAAATGCCAGCTATTTAAGAAAAGGATCACGACGCGAAACCAGAGTCTCGTTTCGCCTATTTCTGGTCATGTGGCCTCGATGCGAGCAAATTTAATGCCACTTTTATGCCCGACGAAATTACACGGTTAAATTTATTTCGTTATTAGACGAAAATACGTACACGGAGAAACATCTTGAACCCTACGCTTGGAATGGATTCAGTGGGAAGAAGGTGCTGCCTCTTCCTCGCCAACGCTCTGATCGAGGATAAAAGGTTTCTCGATGGAAAATTTCTTACGCGGGACTTGGCTGGAAATGCGCAGAATATCAAATTGTTTCAAGGTCGTAATTCCGATTGGATAAACGAAAGTAATTTATCTAATGGACCGGAGGAAAACAAGGCTGAGCGACGTGCCCTCCCCCTCTTTGCCAAGTCGCTTCCTTGGGTGTATTTTTCTTTGGACGTTGTTGTTACAACCGAGCAAAATTCGCCCCTCTGACTTTACTAAATCTGCCTGGAACGATTCTGGGAGCAAGTGCTTCCGAAAATATACGGCCGTAAAATATCGACTCGTTATCTCGCGATACCTAAAAATATACGTGCAACCACCTCGGCAATAGACGCAAACACTTGTTGTTCGTACTCGTATAAATACTTTTAAACACGGTTCTCGCTTCTTTTCCTAGTCGTCGAGGCCACCGAGAGTTGTTTAGTGCTAAATCAGTCTGAAGGGCCACGGCATACATTGTACTTTTACTCCTGCTTGAATATATTTCTGTTACACAATTCGCATTTAAAGTCTTACACGTTGCGCACGTGCAGTTGGAAGGCCCAGAAATTGTTCAACTTTCGAAATGTTACTCTTTACCCGCGACCACCGATTGACATTCTAGTCCTTGATTTTAACCCTAGAACGACACTGTGGCATCCTGTCTACCGGTACGCAAATGGCACGTTCAAAGGTGTCCGAAAAACAACAGAAAAAAATGGCACGAAAATATTCGACAGAATCGATATACGCGAAACGAATTAAAGCAGTCGGATCCTCAAAAATGGCAAATTCGTGTTCTGACCGAATATGAATTACGTTTAGTCTAAACTCGCTTACCTAAACTACTACCTTCTTCGCTTGACGTCCTGTTATCGTGTAACGACCAAGCTGGCGACTATACAGAGTCGTCTGCAGATTCGTCTCAGTCGAGGAAACATAAATAGATGGAATAGACGAAAATACCGAAACTTCAATTTTCTGCAGCGCGTAACTCGTCAGGGAACTGAAAGTTTGTCTTCTCGTCTAAAGTGAGATTTAAGGACACTCTCCACTCTGCTACCTAGACTCTGCGACACTTTCTCACAGGCGACCGTCCCGCCTACCTGTTCCCATAAATACAATTTTCAACGCAACCCCTTCCATCCTTTTCTATCGATAGCATTTTCTGTTTGGCTTTGGCTTGGACTCGAATCAAGTTGCACTTGGTTTCAGGTTACGTCTGCGGCTACTACCATGCACATTGCGTTCTGCGCAAATGTATCGTCCAGTTTTGTCACCAGATTTTCAGGACAAAGAAAAGAGAGCAAGACCATCGTTTATTACGCAGGTATATTTGTTCGTCGATGACAAATTTCGTCAAACACACGACGCGAAGCGGTTGTCGTCTTTCCGACGCGCGTTAGTAAGGTTTTGTCGCTCCAACGTTCCGTGTAATTTAAAGAGAATCGGATATCGTGTAATCGACGTAACGTTTAAAACGACGTTACAAGAACGCGCGGTTGGAAAAAGCGAGGACAAACCACTGTGACGCGCACAGTTGCCGAGCTACCGTACACACAAGCTACAACGCACACAGCGGCAAACTGCACTAGCTAGGTCGCAATAACCCTCTAGGTTTCCTCCACTGCCATCCGTAATTACACTCTCAACATAGTAACTGCATCTCCAGTGCTCAAGATCGTCGCGTCTATTGTGAATGCGCCGGTACTGCGAAAGCGACGACTGAAAAGCAAACCACACACCGCGCAATCTTGCCAACGTGACAAGTACGACTGCCTTGGTGTCGTCATCGTCGTGCTTTCGAAAGTACGCTTGCAAACTGAACTTGTTACGCGATAAACGTAACACGATTACAACTTTTTAATCGTCGGCCAACGACATTACGCCGTTACGCCGAGTAATTGGACGCGCAATACGTAAAATTGCCCGATCGGTGGTTCACTCCGAAGAGTGAAACGAGTCTCCGTTACATTGGCTAACGTCAACTATTATATTATCCAGTCACGGCTAGCGTAGACCGCTTTTCCATGTTCACTTTCAAGTCTAAAGTCTAGAACGGCGTCTACGTCGATCCTGGTCGATCTTTTACTCGATCAAATCGAGCAACGAAATTGTTCGTCGTATCGCGTCGCTCGCCTAATCCTCGTCTAATCCTCGTCCTTAACGTATGAAAAAGGATAATATATTTGCGAGACGGTGAGACGCAGACTGTGCATCGCAAAATTCGCTGCTCGAACTTTAAAGTTCGTGCCTGCTCCGATTTTCAGCTATAACCGACCAAGTATACGCGTATATTCTCTTTCCCTGAGAAAGTTTACACCGCCTTAAAGCTATTTCTCACGAGGTTTAGGCGGGAGCATAGAAAATATCAAACAAGGAAATTAGCTCAATTTCTTGTTACGCGAATTTCTCCAGAGAAATTACTTTACGAATGTCAAGCAGCACCGACGCCAATAAACTCGCTATTATATAGAATAGACCGCTACTCGACGATCGGTAGAATAAGTAAGAATTTATTCTACAAGCGGAACACAACTGATTTTCACACTCTTGCGTAGCGCCCAGCTGTATAACGCGACAGACAAAATGAAATCGGCACAAGATCAAGATCGAGACCGCGCGTGGATGTATACGTGGACAGTAAAGAATGCCAACGTCGCGACAAGACCTTCGATCTCGAAACTTTCTTGCATAAAGAAACATCGAAATTACCTCCAAGCTTAGTTGCTCGTAAGCAGCTACGCAAGAAGCCGGCTTCAGTCACGTTTCAACGCTTTGACGGCAACGTCGCGCGAACGTGACGTTGCGTTCTTTTCCTTTTTTTCTAATTTTAATTTAATTGCCACTCGCGCGTAGAGAATAAACAAAAGTAATACGATAAAGATTCGGTAACGACGAGAATTCATTTGACGATTAACTCAATCACGATGGTAATTATACGATAATAGACCGAGTGAAAAGCGCCAGCGAATGGCCGTAATGGCGAAATATGCGGCTGTCAAAGCGTTCAGCTTTAGGCCACCGCGTACACGCGAATCGAGAAGATGTATCAAAAATGCCAGAATTTCTTTTCATTCGAGTCAGAGTTGGCTGTTTTCTTCGTAAAAAAAAAAAAAAAAAAAAAAAAAAAAAAAAAAAAAAAAAAAAAAAAAAAAAAGAAAAGAAAGAAAAATGTAACAGGACAATGGGCTGTTAATAACGGGTCTCAAGACAATCTCGTTGTTTCGCGCGACAACGACTCGTTAAGAATAGCAGTAACAATAATATTAACGACAAACAGCGTCGCGAACATGGCGGAACCTGCGACAACCAGACAAAAGACTCTCGTCCGCGTCTGCCGAGATCCCCGCAGACGATCCCGACGGTCGGAAAGCAACGGCAAGCCGAAAAATGGTCGATCGTTGAACAGAGTTTCGGAAAGGAAAACCTTTAAAGCACGATCGACTTAGAAAAAGAGATAGTTTTTGCCATTATTCCTTATTCTTATTTATTTACGAGGTATTTATTCGCGGATATCGGAGCTTACGTTATATAATTCCTCGCTGGGAGTTTCTTTGGACTTGATGAAAAAGAAACAAAGGAAACTGTAACTTGTCTGAAAGAGCGGGCAATCTCTAAATCTAAAATATCCGATATAACTCATTCTCTGCTTTCATCGATCAATGGAATTTTCCTACCACTTGGTTGAAAGACGACTGCTCGCTGTTTCGGATGCGCCGCGTTCACCGAAGGTTACGAAATCACGAGCTTGTATATTAAGATACGAATTTGTTTCGCCTTTGTCCAACGTTTCCACTCGCGCATTTATTAAAATGTATTCATCGCGAGAACAAAAGATTAAAATTCGATTAAACGTTTCGTTCGCGTTAATCTCAATTTGATTACTTTTCAGCGATACGTCGACAAGATATATATCGACGCGTTACGAGTATTCGATTTTATATGATTCAAGGGAATCGATCAACTGATTTTCTAGTACTCTTTTCTCTCGCTTCTATTTCGCACAGTGTCGCCCGCATTATCCAACCATCCGTCACCGCCGTCGCTACTCGCATAACGATCATATACAGGCTGTATTTCAGACCGCTCTTCGGTACAGAAAGAAGGAACGGCAGATTTCATCCATACGAACGTGGAATTTCGCAAGCGGAGCAAACCCGTTAACAATGTTGAGATACCAAGGTTCGAAATGGAATGGGAAAAAACTGTTCGAGCGTAAACATCGGGATCCGGAAAAGACGTCTACGGACTGGCCGTGAAACGAAAGTTGGTCATTTTGAAACTAGTCGCGTGTACGATCGACGTCCCGCACACCTATCTGACAACGCACTCGCCGCCCACACGCCTTTCTTCGCTCTTCCTTTTACACGTTTCTCGCGATATTCAATTTATCGTGAATTCGATCACGCCTTCACTGATTGTCTATAAAAGTCTCTCAAATCGTTTGCGCGATAACGTTAAAAACTGCAGGTGTGTAGCAAGCGAGTGGGAAACTTCTAAAAAGGGTTACCCGCTCTTTTCGCGTCATCGACGCAGCGGCAGGAAATTACAGACACGTGGGAAAAGGTTGCGCGATGGCGACTAAATAATAATTTCGCGATCGAGAATTAATATCGCGACGTTTAAATCCACATGGAAGATCGAATCGGCCCCGCATTCCTAAAGAAGATTAATTATTGCCATTCCTCGCGCACGTTTACCAACGAATTCACACGGAATAGGTGACGTCGAATCAATCACGCGACAATGCGGCGAATACGAGAGGTAACTTGCAATCTTATAAAATTCGCCGCGTTTAAGCGCTCCAAATAGACGTGTCACTCGGCGGAATTTTCCCACTGAACGACGACACTTTTGTCGCAACTATGCGTGTTACGAATGCCAGATTTTCATTTCGCGCTTGAGAGAAACAAACAGACACACACACGCAATAATTCGAAGCATCCGATCAAGAACGGGCAAATATAGGAAACTTTTAAGAAAACTCTATCGCCGATAGCCATCTCGCAACGCGTCTTGCGCGGATGAGGTACAGCGGGCTATAGACAATTTATCAAATATATAAATATATAAATATATAAATATAAATAGCAAAAGTTGCACAAAGTTGGAGCGCGGCTGTCCAATTTTTCCATGAAACGTTTGCGTTATCGTCGACAGGATGAACCGCTTCCCAAAGCTGAGTACCGTTCGAACGAACAGTAGCGTCAAATTCGGTCGCCCGCGAGCAACGCTGCCTGTGAGAATAATCGTCGGTGGGAAAGAAGCCGGAGATTTTTATTTACCGTTATTACGTTGTTAATTCGCAAAGGTCAGTTTGAGAATTACCAAGACTCCAACTTATACGGCGAGTATAAAGAGAGTATAAAGAGAGAAGCTGCGAAGCTGGTAAACGGAAGAAATTGAGGACGGGTGGAAAGTAGAACGGAAAAGACAAAGGGACTTGGAGCGAGAGCTCGGGTCCGCGCGGGTCAGAATCGCTACACCTTCGACACCTGATGGACACGCGACGAATCAAAGGGCCACAAAAGCAAGAAAAAGCGCTAGGCGAGAGCAGAGGGACTAATGAGCAAAATAAAAGATTCAAACGGGAGAGGCGTCAAAGGCGAACGCTCGTTAATCGAAGCCTATAAGAGAAAAGAGACGGCGAAGAAGCCGCGGATGACGAGAGAGGGGGTGGATCAGCAGCAACGAAAAAGCAGAAAAGGGCGGGGGGGGGCCAGAGAAATTTGGGGACGAAGAAACTGGACAAATCAAGGGAAATGGTCGCAACGAGAAAAACGAACGCAGAAGAATAGACGCTTAACCGCGTCGATCTTTTAAATTCAGTGGCACACCGAGGTAGAAGCCTCTGTGCTAGCGCCAGAGTCAAACAAGGAATCTGTTTCGCTTTTGTCAAGCGCGCGCCAGAGGCATCTCACCATCGATAGAACGTTTAGTTCACAGACCTGGTGCCTGTCCGGCCTCGAGCAAAGTCTCTTCCTCTTCCCTGCGTATTTCACCGACTTTGTCGCTGCAGACTTGCTACGATTTTTACTACGACGAGTTACTTTGCCGCGCGAGCATATGCGTTAAACCGGCGTAGGACGTCACGGTTTTTAAACCATGCTGGTCTAATTGGCGCTACGTTCTCGTCCTGTTGAATTCGTTCGTTTCGTAAACCGTGGCTAACGGGAGGCTGGCCATTTGGCTCGCAAAGATTCGCACACTCTGTGACTACACGGAGAAACACAACGAACCAGTGGATTTAAAGTGTCGCGAACCATTAGATCCTTGGCTAACGATCGCTCACTGAAAAATGCAAACGTCCATGGGGATAAAGCGATCCAACTTGCGCCTTTCCTCCGAAAACAAGTCGCACGGCCGCCATATATTCCCAACATCCAATAATCAGATGCATGGAACCTTGGTAAACCTGTTGCTAAAAATCGATCGAATGCCAAATCAAAGCAACCGCAACTTCTTCTTACATAAACCCAGAAGAGACGTGGTTAAAGCAAGCCCGGCCAAACGACGAAGAAAAATGGACGACAAAGGGTACGCAAAGTCCATTTTCCTTCCATTCGAAGTGTCAAAATGTTTGCGTTTCCGTCGACCGAAAGGGAATCCATCGATGAAATTTCAAGCCCGACTTGCTCCGCTTTATAAAAAATCGCGCGTGGCCCATTACCGCGCTTTCGTTCATCGAGGAATCGACTTTGAACAATTTCAAACGCGCGAATATCTCGAAACTCGAATTACAAATTGTCTGTTGCGACTGAAAGGTACGAGTTGAGTTGTATGCAAATTCGTTGGTTCGTTTCATTGAAAATTCAATTTCGTTAGTTCAGTTTAGGGCGAAAATATAGGTTGAAAAGCTGCAAAAGACGAAACTTTCGTACAATGAAACAGTCAGTTAAGATTAGGTCCAGCTTCGAACTAAACCGAGTCGAATAATTTTCCCAACGCAAGCAATTCCGCAGAGTCGCGGCCTTTTTGCATTTCGAGCCACCGAAGCTCTCTTCCGAATGCCACGATCGCATCGCCGTGAAAAGGCGCCTCTCCGTTACCACCTCTGTTCGCTGTTTTCATTCGCATAAAATCGTCATTGTTATCGCCTTTGTCGCGACGAAGCCATTTCGGTACATTTGCATATTTGAGGTTTTTCTAGCGTTGCCAGTATCCGCGGAAGCTACGCGCGATAATTTTCAATATCGCGTTTTGGTTTCCCGATATCTGCAACCGTGGCGCTCTTCCCACGTTGCGTGCTTTCGCCAATTCCGCTTCCGAATTTCCTAATTGCGTCACATTTACCGTCGGCGGTTGGCACGCTGCTACTAGATCCTCATAATCAGAATTCGCTCGATCGAACAAAGAAAAGAATCTATCGACTCGCGACTCGCAGTTGCGGTCCAAAGATCTCGACGCTCGAAACGATTCTTCGGAAAGAAACGCACGCGCTCTCGTCTTGTAACTAAAATCACCGTGGCTGTGTTTCCGAATATCTTCTTTATTTTCTCAAAGAAAATAATTTTCAAAAATTGTCATCGATATTTTGTTTCTTGCGTTCCACGATCGCCGTCAGAAACGGTCGACGCTACCTTAAACGAAACAAACGATAATAAGGCCAACAAATGTCGGAATATACAACGCTGTAGCGTATCTTTCCCACGAAGCTCGCAAATATCTGCATCGTTTCCAACGCTGCGAAACGCGCTCCAATTTTGCGCGATTTTCAGCAGGAATACAATTTATATTAAAGATTCCGTTACAGACTACTACCGATATAGTTACAACTGTTTTGAAATAATTAAAAGAGTACAACGAACAAGGGTAGCGAAACTGGCTTTAATTTCTATTCTGCAATTTGCATTCTCGTAAGCTGCAAACAAGAGACGATCGACTGCTGCTTCCTAACCAGATTATCCAGCTCGTCCGAAACACCGATAATACGAGGCAATGGCAAAAAATGGATGTACCGAAATTGAAGGCTACGCTCGGCTTCGTACTGTTACGCATCGAGCTTAAAGCGAACGATATACACGAGGCTTTCGCGCGTGCAAGTGTTATTCGCTAATGTCGATCAACCATTAACCCGCTGAAAATCTCTCGGTACCAGTAACCAATTGAGATAAATAGCGGGAATTATTTAATAATTTGATCGCCGACAGTCTCGCGGAAATCTAGAACGTACGGCGCAACGGTCGTCGCTTTTAACAATTTCAAGCATACCAAACAAACAGCTGACATTGATCGCGGTGTCTCTTATGTTATCAATCATTTGTTATTCGAAGCAATTGAGCCGGATTTGCGTGAATGTGATAACGGAGCGTGTTCGCACATTGTAGCCGGCGATTGCGTGCAATTACATGTACGAGGGCTCTAACGCGGAAACAGAACAAAGTATAACTGCAGCTAAACGAATCGGTATGCGCGTGAATTATTTGCGATAAATACATAAAGCTTCTTCCCTTGGCAAATATTTCTGTAAATCGAACGTAACGGTTGCTACATTTTTCCGCGTAAGAACGACCTTGTCTCGACGCTTATCGAATAAATTTTCCAAAATTCGTCAAATTTCATAACGTTTCGACTTTTAACAGTACGATCCTTTGTAACGCCATGGTCAAACCAACAACAACTTGTGACTTTACTACACGAGCAAAGACTTGTTCGACCTATTACGATCGCAAACAGACAAACGCAAACATGGTGCGATTATAAATCGCACAACGGTATCGCTGTGGAAAACATGGCAGGAAAAATTCCCGGAACCGATAATCGTTAAACGGAACGCGTCAGACGCGAGAAAGTTATTCGGCGAAAATAAATACGTTAAAGTTCAAAGTATCCTACTTCGTGTCTCTTCAAATTTCGGATAACTAACAATCGACAATTTTCTTTCGCGAAATTAGCTTTACACGTAAACCTATTCGCTCGCCGGCGTTCAAGAAAAATAAATTCCAACTTTCTGCCCGTTTGTTGCGCTATGCTTCTCAAATCCGCCGTATTTGCTGCGTGCGTAATTTCTGCACGACCATGCGATGAATTACGGGGTTCGTTCGAAAACGAATACGATGTAAACTTGTATACGCGTAGAGAGTGTGCGGTTCCTTGGCCGCGGATCCAGAAGCGTCAAAGGCACGAGACAAGACGAGAGGCAGGCAGATGGTTAAAAATTCACCGTCGTTTCAACAGCGGAAGCCCGCGGCAATCAGCCGTAGACTTATGGAAATTGAAGGCGGCAGCAGCCGAGGCTCTCGCGAATGCGTTAACGCGATTAGAATTGTAAATTTGTGTAGAAATTTGTAAACTTTCGTAAACTTGTCCTTTTCGCGCCAGCTCTCGAGCGCTAATATCCCTCGGTCGCGGTGGTCGGTCACCAGATGCTCGACTACCCTCCTCGCTCGGAGCCTCGATAAACCTAAGCAACCATCATCGATGGTCTACGAGCGGTCTTTCAAACGTTTCTCGGGCTCGTTGCTCGTTCCTGCAACGACCCCACGGCCAACGTTTGGGGTTGGCGGCGTCCTCCACGCATGCATCCTCGCCCACTAACCTCTTGCTACCCAATTGGCGAAAGCGCCGTCAACGCCGGTTCGAACTCGTGACTCGTTGCGCGAGTCTCTCCGAACATTCGCGCTCTCCGCGAGCAAAGTTGTTGGAAATAAAGAGCGTGCTCTATTATCGCCACTATTATCTTAATCGAAGTAGGAGATCGGCTATCAAACCGCAACGAGAATCCGCGACGAGTCTAGTTTCGTAATGCGTTATAGGGAGACAAAGTTGTAGACGCGACAAGGAGGAGTCGTATTACCAGTGATTCGATTGTAATAGAGGCGCGTCTGCGTGGCGGCAAGCACGTATTCGAGCAAAGCGTGGCAGTGTCGGCCAGAAGCGGCAACGTAAACGCTTAAAACGCGTTAAACGGCAAGGGGAAAGAGACCAGAGGATAAAGGGAACGAGCTCTTTCGCACTGCGTTAGCGACACTCTCTTGCACAACGTGCGCTCGAAAGCTCTTTCATTCTCGTACATGTATCGTGCGTCGTTACAAAACATTCGCTGACGTATTCATAACCGGTGCTTTCGCTCATATATGATGCATGAAGCGCGAAATGCCAGGTGGCGCATCGTCGCATACAAGAAACGGCGTGTTACGCTCCTCTTGAGAAACACCGCCGTCTTCTCCGTTTTTCGATTCTATCGACGAGCCTTCTTTCCATCGCTTCGATGGACGAGCAACGAAACGCCTTTCCTTACTCTGCCTTTTACGACTCGTCCACTCTAGTTTATTTACGCGGCTCGTTGCTGCTGTAAAGTTTCGTAAATAGTTTTGTAATTGTTTAGTTTATTTCTGCGCCCAGTCTACTTTTCCCCTTATCCGTGTTTTGTCCACGGTTGATTCGACCTGGAACAAGCACAGCAGCCACAAGACTCCACTCGCGAGTTGCCAGAAGGTAACGCCGGTTTTTACGCCAATTCATATTTTCCAGAGCGTAATTTAAGAAACAGAGCTCGTCGGAGAACACAAATTGTCATCGTCAGTACCGTGCATCGTCCACTTTGTTAAATGTTCCAAAAACGATCCTGCCCTGATAACGAAAAATGGAATCCTACTCGTGGATGGCGATTAATTTCACCGTATACTTTTCTTTTCCATTTCGACTCTTCAATGACAAACGACTCTCCGTTTAGGTAATTATTTCAAGGGAAAATTGATCAACGAACGTCGTCTTAACGAAGGATTCGTTAAGGATTCGTTCGATCGATGTCGCGTATTGAATTTTCGACACGTTGATCGCATCTCGATGATATTCGTGTTTCGTGTCCGTTTCGTTCCGAGACGGTTAAATGTATTCTGCTTGGGATAAAACGGGCTCGCTCTCCACTCGTGGTAAATATACGGGCCATTTGTTGCCATTTAATCAATGGCGTGCAATTTCTGTTCTCCGCTGTAGAATCTGAAAGCTCCTCCTCTTTCGACGTAGCAAAGTATTTACGGCAATTTCCATTTTATAATTGTCTTGCGTTTTACACGAGGCTTTGTTTCCCAGCCGCTATCTTGTTTACCCATGAAAAAGCCATTTATCAAACGGCTTCGCCTCTCAGTTGCTCCTGTATTATCCATTATTCCTCGCCAGTGTAAATTCCCGATTTACTTCGCAAACTTCCGCTCGGCGAAAAGCCATTGCTACTACTTTCAGAAGTACACTATTCGGTATAATGCCGCAGCTTCCTTCGATCGTTATTGCGATCGTGCCAGTTTTCGAAATCGCAATCGCCCCGAAGCAACCTTCTTCCGCGCGGCTCCGCGCCACTTTCCAGCCCGCTAATGGCACTCTTGCAGAAACTGCGATCGACGGTTCTGCCCGGCAGAACGGCCGCGCGGCGAAACTACACGCCGAATGGGCCACAGTCTCTTCGGCGAGCGATTCGCTATCGCGATTTGTTTCGACGTCTTACGAGAAAAAGCACGAATAATGCCTGTGAGAACAGAGATCTCGTTCGATTAATCATCAAACGCCCTGCAACGCGAGTCTACATTTGCTCAACGACGAGCAGTAGATTGCGGATATTTGACGAGCGGAGCAGCAAATGGATTAAAAATCTGCAAACGAAAGTTCCTCGCCAACGCATATAGCCGGCATTACGCGGAGACGGGCTGTTTGAACAAACAAAGAAACAAAGTAGCAGCGTCGCAAACAGGCAAGTTTTCGAGTTACGCGCGGCGCGCGTTTGGCAGCGCAGTACGCGGCAGCCGCAGACACGTGCAACGCGCGATCGAGGATCGATTCAACGGTGTCCTGCTGCGTTCTGTCCATCGCGTCCTTGCATCCTGCGAGCACGTTACCGAGCCAAGCGTACCGCGTGTAAAGCGTCCTCTTTACCGTACAATTGGCGAGTTTAATCGAATTTCGACAATAAGCGTTTAATCGCTTTCAAATTTTTCAATCAGTGGCTTGCACTCGAAAGTATCCGAGAAATTGCCCAACAACTATTATTCGTTTTCTTTTAACGTACAGGCTCGTCCGAAAGTGACCGAGTTTTCAATCTACGTTTGCCAAAGCCGCTTATACGGGTTTCGTCTTTGCCGCGTCTCCCTAGAAGTTTGCATCTACTACTGAAATTATGGCCACGCGTGGCAAATAAATTGCCATCGCAGTCCTTCGACTTTGGCTCGATGTTTGAAAATGCACCCTCTTTCGATTACTCGTGCGAGCCGGCGAGTGTCGCGCGGTATAATACCGAAAATCGCGCGGGCTAACCAGACCGCTCTTGCCCTGGCCATTGGGTAAACTGTTTAACGTTCCTGCCGCGCGAGCTACTTACTGCAATACACATATACGCGCATACTCGCAATGAAATTCGCCGTGATGCTGGTGCTTTCAATACGATTAAACAATCGTTGATCATCGTCGTTGCACGAAACTTTGAGACCAACGTACAAAAGTACATTGAAAAAGTCTTTGCGATCGCAAAAGCCGATAAATATCGATTCTCAGGTATCGTTTGCGCTTTGTATCGAAACGTACGCGGAGCAACGTAAACGGCGGACGCTTTCGCGATGGATAGTTTAAAAGGATATTGTTATAAATTTCAAAAGAGAAGAGAAGAGAAAAGAAAAGAAACGGTATAGCTTTCCTGGAAACCTAGCCTAAATGAAATGAAGATATACTATGGTCCGTTAATGGTGCTTTCGAGAGAACTCAGGCTACGGTTCTCGTAATGGGGCTTTCGAAAATGCTTTCACGGTAAACCCATGAAACAGTGTTTCGCTATTCGTCCATTAAGTACATTGCGTTTGAAGCACACGTACGCGTATACCTTCTTCGATCGTGTCTTTGCCAAATTTTCATAAATCGCCCAAAGCAACGATTTAACCTCGCGAGACCATTGTTGCGAGATCGTTCGACGAATGACAAATTTTTAGCTATTAAAAATGCGCGTTAGACACCAGCTCGAAAGAAGCTTTAATATCGGAAAACGACCATCTCGAACTATCTCGAACCATCTCGAGAACCACGCGGTTTAGGCAGAAACCATGTTCGAAGCCACGCCGCTCGCTACTAACTTTTTGCCCTTTTCAGCGTCATTTAAAGGCCAGCTCTTCTCTGTCTCGGATAAACATTTATTTCGGTTTTCGTTGCTTTCGAGCCACCTTCTCGCCAGATCCCTCGAGCGCGCCGATATAATCCAAAATCTTGGCAATCTTGGGAAAAGTAAGGGAAAGAATAGAAACATACCTGATTTACACGCGGAATTATGTTTCAAAATTTAGTCCCATCGAAGCACCGATACTCTTAATCTTCAGATTCAGAACCTCCGTTGAACGACATACGGGTGAAGAAACGAGACTAAAATTCCGACAAAGTCGGTCTTTTGAAAAGATCGGCCTACTCGATAAACATGCAGCCACGTAGCGCATGATGGAATATATCGGTATTGACGTAATCGGCCCAGCAAGCGCACTTTGCCATGCAATGACATCGCTGTTTTCCGGTTTTGGCCCATTAAACCCCATTGACGGTGCGCGTTTGAATTTTCATACGGTCCATATCGTCATGCGAATGAACCGTATTACACGGGTCAATCACACAGAGCTATTTTCATAGTCGCTGAATTAATGTAACCCCAAACACGTTTGACGTATTGTGATACGTCGCATTTACCGCTTAGGTGGCTGAATCGTTGCGACTGATCCTGCCGATCAATCGCAACGAATTGATTTCCGCGCAATAATCGCTACAAACGAATAGAATTCTCTGCAAGAATCGCGTCGCTTTGTTATTAGCTGCTAACAACGAAACCATAATCACCGAGCCAACGCATCGCGCACCGACGAATACCGTTCGAAATAAAACTGTTCGAGCATGCGAGCTCGACGACTTTCCCTAGCAGACACTTGGCGAAGATTCGTCTGGTCAGAGCTCGATCGTTGTTTGTCTGCTCGCTGGAAGAGTGTCGCAAGGTCACGTCCCAAAGGATCTTCTCGCCACTTTGCAGCGCTGAGCTTCGACCCGTCGTCGAACCACCGTCCACGCTGACACCAACTTGTCCCCGCTCAAGGGGAACGCGTCGCTACAGAAAAACAATGCCTTGCCAAGACAGTCAGTGGCGCCACAAAAGCGTCGCCAACGCGACTTACTGGAATCTCGAAAGTAATGCGGGCTTTATTTTTACACTATTCTATCTATTCTTATCCATTCTTATCTAGTTCTATCTAGCCAGAATATCACGGCGATAAAAGTGCGTTGCTGCTATCGGAGGATGCTCCTTACGAGTGGCGTTTCATTGCTCCCCGTCCAGCGCGACGCCTTGCCTACGCTTTGCGACTGCTGCGCGAAATATTTTCGCCGTCGGTGGATCGATCGGGATTTTGTCAAGGCGGTGTCTTTGACTTTTGCACGCACGACCCTGCACAAGGACAGTTGCCTACATTCGTAGTATCGGGAAAATCCCGACGGGTAGAAAACAACAAAAGCGGGCCCTTTAGGGCATGGGGTAATCAAAAGTCAAGAAAGGTAGCTTTAGTCGCTTTCGATTGCGTTACGTTGCTACACCGAGTTCTAGTTAAATAAATAAATAAAAATCAGCCTATGACATTCGTGGCGTGTACATTACATAGCCCGCGTTCGGTAAAGCTCAAAGTGCTCTTAATCTTACGCTGTGACGGTACTCTGTAACGGCTGGCGAGTCGTAGTCGATCGCTTTACGTCGCAGCGATTTCAACTAGCTCGAAACAAAGTATCCAAAGAGGATCGAATCGAATCATCCCATCGGCGTTTTAACGCGCACAAAATTGCTATGCTAACGGCTAAATTGCCCTCCGCGGTGGAAAACGTGAAATTAGAAGAAACGTTAGAACGTTAGAAGAAACGAAGGAAGAAGAAACATGCCCGATTTTCTTTCCAAGACACTGTCATGCCGTGTAGCAGGGAAAAGCCGATGCGAGTACGAGCAGACAAGCAAACAGAGAGACAACTTTTTGTTCGGCCGAACTTAGCTTTTTGGATTCCATGGCTCGTTCCTGCATATCCGGTTTACTTTCCTTTCTATTCGATGTACGGTGTACAATGTACAATGACTCGTTGGTGCTAATCGTCTTTGATACGGATTAAAGAGCAAGAAAGAAACAGAAATCCGCCGATTTCAACGATTAGTAGGTGCCTCTCGTCGACGAGTCGAACGATGCATAATCGTAAGGTAAATTGCGTCGAACGTTGACCTTTGCGACGTATCTCACAGCCATCGAAATCGACGACGCGCGCCCCTTTTTCCAATTACCGAATGCTGTATTTTGCCGTTTAGTTCTGTCGTCGCAACGACACTCGCAATTATGGCTGAGTAAATAAAATCAAGAGCCGCGCGCTTCAGTCCCCACGATCGTCGCGGTGTCCCGCTGTTTGCGACGAACGTTACTCGAGTTAATTACGCGCGCGATTCGAAACAGAGTTTCGCTGAAATTGTCGTCGAGTGTCTTCGAGCGTACGACCAAAGCTCCGAGCTGGGTAGAACGCGCGCTTTTGAAGATTAAATATTTTATTTCGGACAAACAGCTTTCCAGACAATGTTTAAACCGAAATTTAACTGCAAACGGTGGATCGAGACGACAGATAGGGCAGTACCCTGTTTGAGGGTTAAGGAAAATATCGAGGCCTGTGCGCGAAAGCTAATGGCGGGGGAGCAGCGTTAAAAGCTGGCTTTTGCGAAGCAGCGTACAAGGTAGGCGACTTATTCGGTATGAGTCGTCGGTACAAGTTCATTCGTGTAGGATTTACTACTAGTTTTCTTCTTGTCTGCACTTGCAGCCTTAATTTAGCAAAAGATTGTATCGCGATCTAAAACCGAAAGAATAATACGCCCGTTCAGACGCAGTTCGAGTCGAAAAAGCTTAAAGCAGCTTCCATTTCCGAAGCGATTGGTTACTGGCGAGTAGAAAAGTGAAAAGATCGTGGGCCGAAAGCTGAGATTCGCGAAAAAAAGATTATGCTGTCAGTTTGGTGGGATTATAAAGGTCACTCGCCAAAAATGATGGCAACTAGATCGGGAACTCCTTAAACTAATGGAATTACGACGCTGCCTGAAAGATGGCGAAAGGTGGTCGACAGGAACGGACGACACGACCGATTGAATAAAGTAGCATTTTTGCGCAATCTGGTTGCCGACCCAGTGCTATAGGGATCTTCTTGGGCGGGGCGTTCTTGCCTGGTCCAACTTGCGTCAGTGGGTCGTGCGACAATAGCCACGTTGTAGAATTCGAATTACCGCGTATCGATAGTAACGAGCCGAAAGCCGAAGATTCTAGCGCAAATTAATAATCCTTCGGACGGATCGACACGTAAATCAAAAAACGACGCGATAACGCGAACGTTAACGTATGTTGTCTCGTTGTCTGCGAATTTTCGCCTGTAAATATTGAGGTTACATGGAATGCCCGGGAATCGATCGTTTGGGATAGATCGGGATCAAAGGGTCAGACTAGGGTCAAAGTTGAAACTAGACACTAGTCTCGAACGATTTTTCAAAGCACTGGCATTGTTTACCACTGTACGCTAGAAACGCATATTCTTACGCAAGCGATCGCATCGTGCGTATCGAGCGCGGTAGTAAATGTCGCTAATAAAATCGTAATTTCCGTGGAACCATCCATATTCGGTCGCATTACGCATAATTAGCCATATTGAGCAGGAATTAAAGCGACGCCTATTTTGACAGTTAATTAATTGCGCTGGAAAGCTCCGATACGGCACGGATTAATACGCTCGTTGGTCGGCAAATTTTGTAAAACTAGTCTTCGTTAATCGGATCAATAGGAATTAGAGGATTTCCGAAGGTACTTAATTCGCGGCACGAGCGGGATAAGGAAATCAATTTTTCCCGCAATCTGTTGCTCGATCGAGCATCCGCGGTAACCTTAACTACGACACCTAATTGAATTCTTTTTGGCATTTTCTGGCTTTTGTTTTTAGTCGCAGTGGCAGCAAGCGAAACCGGTCAACGTGGGAACAAGAAGCAAATTTTAATGCGTGCGTTGATACGATACAACAACGAGGGGGGGCATCGTTTGAGCGTTAAACCATTTGGTTGGAGAAACTTTGGATTCGCGATCTCGGTCAAACGGTCTGCCAGTTGTACTTTGCGGATGTCGGAGAATCGTCTTGCGCGCGAGTTGGTATCTCTAATACTCTCGTAGAAAATTGGCAAAATCTCGCACTCGAAAGAAGAGAGGAAGAATGGAAAGAAACTTGTCGCAAGCGGCGTGTTACGCCGCGTGGCTCGCAGCAAACCGTCTTTCTCAACCGTCGTTCCAAAAATAGAGTACATTTAATTACAAATTGACGACACGACATAGTTTGCATCTCGCACAATACAATGTCGGTTTCCAACGGTTCCTATGTCCTACAATGTCACCGAAAAGATCTTTTTACTACATTTTCAAACACCTACATTGTTGCGGGACATAGCCGATGTCACGCTTCGAGATATATCGATACCTCGTGAGAAAGTTCGTTACCATTCGAGAAGCCTGATGAGTCAATCATAGAAACTTCTCGATGCTGGATCATCCGATATATCACGTGACTCAGTTTCCAACGGCCACGAAAGACAAAGGACATAGGAACCAAGAGCGTCAAAATCAGTTCAGTTCTGTCCGAACCTTCAGAAGGCACACATCGAAAACGTAAGCAATCTCTAAGTACGGTAAAGGCGAATATATCAAAGAATTCAAGTCTAATTATAACACACATTTAATTGTATCATCGTGACGATAATAAGTAATTGTCAATTACCTTCGGAAATATTGTTGGAAATACATGTATTGATATTGTTAATCAGTGTCAAAATCATTACAGCCACCCTTAATATCCGAGAAGAATTAAGGGAACGATTGTGTTCGTGGCGTCGATTGTCAATATCGTAACGAGAATTTACACCTCTCGTTGGCGCGTTTAATCGTGATCGCGTCTCTCCGCGAACGGTCGTAACACGGCGAATAAACAAACAACGCGAAACGAAGCGAATAATAAATAAAAGCGAAAATCCGAGAAAACGCTTTGGCTCTCGTCGACGTGCACGAAAATGTCGCGCGTTTCGAAAAGCAACATATCGTTGTACGTCTGTAAGAGAGAAAACACGCACACGCGCGCACAACGGATTAAAGTCGGGGTTAGAATCCAACGCGGGGCAGCGTTAAAAGATCGCCGATCGAATTTATCGTTTGAAATTCGCTTTCGGGGCGAGATACTTTGCCGGTTAATAGGATTTAAAACGCGTTAGGCGAAAACGAGGATGCGCAAGGGCGGCAACAGAGACGCAGACACGCTGCCAGGGAACAGTCTGCAGCATCGGAGATGGCTCGACGTCCATTAAACTTGCAGCCTTTTTATCGAGTCTGACCCCTCTCTGATACGGCCCAGGCAGGGACGGCTGCTCTTTTCCCTTTTCTCTGGCGAGTTTCAAATGGTTCGCGATCGTCGTGTCAAACGGCGCCGAACGGCGAGCGGCGGAATAAAGGAGAGAAAGGGAAACGAGGAAAGAGCGGTCGGTAGCTGCGTGAATAGAAAAACAGTGATACACCTAGACAGGTAAATAGAAAGTGGTAGAGAGTGGGCGAAAGAGGACGCGGAAGGGAAGGCAGGAGGGGCATAGTGGGGAAACTAGGAAACTTAAAAAGACGGCAAAGCTGTTCCGTCAAAGGGACGACGGCAGAGAGAGGGGGAGAGAAAGAGAGAGGGTCGGGTCGGATCAGCGTACAGAGGACGCCACGCCGGCTGACTCGATCGGAAAGGGCGGACGACGAGGCTGAAAGCTGCGCCTGAGAAACGCGGTCGGCTCGCCGCTAAACAGGTATCTTCATCGAGAACATTCGCTCGTTCGTTTCGAACGCGTATGGCCATTTTTCTGCGAACGTGTCGATACGACACGTAGAGTCGAGTCGTTGCGTCGCGTCTAGTGCCGCCTGATCCGTGGCACGTCGCGGGGATCAACGTCAACAAGTTTCGCGGGTGTAGCAATGCAACGAACGCGGCGATTTTTCTCTGCGCGTTTCTATCGGTCTCGCGGCTAATTAGAATGTCCCTAATGCGCGCGATATGTCAAAATCCGACCGTGAATATACGAGCTGACGCGGCATACGCGGTGATAAATTCTTGCGTTGGCAGGCGGTGAACTGGCGTCGATGGTGCTTGGTCGACGGCCGAGTGGAAACGAGAGGGGCGATGTTGACAGAGCGGAGCAGAGAATCAAGCAGTTGGAGAGGCGAACAGAGACGGTGGAGGGCGAGCACGATCGAGCGGCCGAGAAGCGCGAGGGTGACGCGTGTCTGGACGCGAGAGGACCGACACGGATACAGAGCACCAGGTCTATATATTACATAGGATGTCGGGAAGCGTATAGGATCGCGCGGATACGCCAAGGGAAGCAAGGCAAGGGAAGAGGAGAGGATCATCGGCTCGCGTCGTTCTCCGTGGCGAGGTCCGCGCGTGTACGCGCGCGAGAGACACGGCCCCGGCGAGTGTAAGTAAACCCGTGTACACAAGGGTGTCGGGGTTAGCGAAGCGGCCCTCTGTACTCGAATATATGCATATTCAGGACTCGTTATGTAGCTGGCGATATGGCTGCAGGCCGGCCGCTGTGACGCGGTGCACCGCGCCGGAGATACCGGGGGATAGTCGGTGACGGACTGCCGGACGTCCGACCTGTTACCCCCTCGAGCGTCAGCCGCCTCCCCAACTTCCTACCCTCCCCCCCCCCGCTTTCTCTCTCTGCTCGCGTCCCTTCGTCTCCTCCGATAGCCGATTCCTGCTTGGTAACTGCGTGCGCTCCAGTTGATCGCTCAATCGAATCGCTACGATCTGTCCGCGGACGGTCTCTGACTGCTGCGTCCACCGGTCGGGATAAATTGCACGAATGATTTCGCACCGAAATCGATCCTTCCCTCGTCCCGCTTTTTGCCGGTCTCCCGTTGCCGACGCTCGTCCACGCTCGCATTCTGCCTTCTCCGCTTATACATCTTTGTACATTGGCCGCCACTCTATCTCGGAATTTGCTCGGTTTCCCGCGTTCTAAACGCGAAACTTGCCAACTTGACTACCAAACTCGCCGTTGTAAAACCTCGAGAGGCGCTATTTTCAATGCCCAAGGGCACCGCGCGGCCTAATCTCTTTGGAGAGGAAGATCGCGCGCCTTTACAGCGCAGCCGTCGCGCCTGAAAATCCGACAAGAGGCTCGCGAGGCGTATCTCTAACTGGGATTCGAGCTTTTCGGACGATCGTTTTTGATCAGGTACCAAGCTACGTTCTCCGCGCATCTCGAATAAGCTCCACTCCTCCTTCTTCCTCCTGTACGGAGCTGTTTCCCCAGCACGTTTATCCCGTCAGAGTTTCGTACAGCGACGCTCGTCCACGCGCGAATCTCCACTCGATTTTCTTGAAACGCATCTTCCAGCTTACAAACATTTATTACGCATAATTCGTCTCGTCGAAACAACACGTCAGATATTAGGAAGCAGTTTGCCTCGTTTACGCCGATAGTCGTTGATTTCATACCCTGGCTCGTGCAGAAACGATAGCCAAATTCGATTAAAACGAAAGAATTTATCACGCACGGTAGAATGTGTAATTAAAGTACAGTCGGAGTATCAGTTTATACCGTTCGAGTTTCCGATATACCATCCGAAGATGGTGCAACAATGGAACGCGGAGAATTCCATTAAAGCCATTTAAGCGCTATCGCTACTTTTCCATCGACTTTCAAAAATATGCGTTCCACGTGCACGTGTATTTTAACTAAAAATATAAATACAAAACTCGAACTCGAGTCTTCGATGCTAAGTTGCGAGTATACAAGTTGCGAGTGCGATCGATGCCGCAACGAGCCATCTGACCAGCCGATATTTAGGAACGTTACAAGGGACGCGATATCCTGGCGCGAACGTGAAATTCAATCGACGAATTACATTCGCCAATCTCCTTTGCGTTTGTTCGTTTGCCGTCAATGTCGTTGAAAATTTCGTTCGAACCGAACAAATTCATGTTACAAAAGTGGGACAAAAACGCTACACGGATTCCGACATACCTCGTTAAACTTTCAGCAGCGAGCGAACCCGGTAACCGGTTGCAGAGATGCCAGGAATTCCATTATAAAAAAACGCCTAGTACGTGCATGTCTGAATGTACTTGGACTTGCGATCTTGCCTCTCTCTCTTTGCGTGTCCCTTTTACGATGCGCCCTACGAATGTTTCTAACCGTACACGGAAGAAATCTCTCGCAACAGTCCGATAATTGCCCTTGTCGTACAGTTACCGAACAATGGATCGTGCGATATTAAATTCCTGGTAAATACCCGCGTGTAAAATATGTACTACGGCTTTCGCAGTTTGTCGCGAAATCCTCCCTCCCATCCTTTCCCTCGAAAATATCTCCATTAAAAATGTCTCGCTCGTGCAAGGAGACGCGAACGACGGCTATTCCAGCTGGCTGTTCGCGCCTTGGACGCTCTAGCTTTCGCCGCTAAACAGCCCCTCTGCAAACGCGTCTTTCTCTGCAAATTCCTTCGATATTACATTTTCGTTACATTTTCTCCTCGCCCCCTCCTCGTTTTCATTGCCGACACGATCGTTTCGAGTACAATCGCCATTCGAGTTTAGCGACCTGGGCCTCTTTTCGACTTTGAAACTGCGAAGAACAAAGAGCTTGCCGTCTACGGGCAACAGGACCAAAGTGCCTCCCGTCCAATTCGTCGCGTCAATTAATTCTTTTACGTGCAAGCGCCTCCAACTTCCCTCCCGCGAACGCGGCGCACGAGTCTCGTTTGCGCGTAGCAAACGGAGTAGGAAAGCAGAGTAGGAACGAGACTTTTAGAAACGAATGCCTGGCAGAGTTCGATCCCAACGATGCGTAAAAACGACTCGTGGCATTAATTTTAACGAAACGCAACGAGTTGCAGCGCGCGAATACCTTCGATCTTGCAAACGCCGTACGATTCCATGCTTTATTGGTTAACTTTATTCATCGAAACGTTAGCAGCGAAGCGGAACGCAATCAATGCCTCAGTCGCGGTTGCATAGTTTGCGCATCTCAATCTCCCTATCAGTGTAGTTGCGGCTATTTGTACCGGCGGCCGGCCTGCGAGCTTTTAAATTCGCCACTTTACGCCTCTTCTTCCGCCCGGGCTGTCGCGAACGCTGCGTGCAAAGCCTAAGATTAAGATTAAGATTGAGACTCGCGAGAATGCTTGGTCCATGAAAATTGCGACAATCGATCGGTCGAGCGGCGAACGTTTAATTCGATCCGCGGTCTGAATTCGTTGACGCGAGCAACTCCATTTACGGATGCGACTGCCGCTTCGTTAAATTGTTTGCTCGAACGATAACAAGGTTGGTTCGAAAATGAGCGCGATGTTCGCACAAATGGACGATCGAGCAGTAAATCGCGGCTCCAACCAGACGCAACGATACCTTGAGCGTGGGGCCATTTGAAACTTTAAAGCGCAAAACCATCAATACTCGATTTCCACGGCGTAGCGATAGTTTTCGCAAATTCGCGACCTCCGTCGTCTGGCCAATTCCTCGTCACGACGCGCCCGCAAAACCGAAAGACGGGACGAAATCGAAAGCGTAACGTCGATTTGATACGCGAAACAAACGCGATAACAAGCGCGGTGCACGTTGCATAGAAATTCTATAGCAGCACGTTCGAGCGCGATGTAACAAATTATCCGAAAATCCGATTTTCTGCCCGTGTTCAGAGTGCGAAGCAATTTCGCTCGGCACAGCCAGTACTCGCGCAGTAATCAACTCGAGACGAAACCTCGTAGAACCGCGTTATTCGCCGATTCCAACGAAAAAAAAAAACCACTTGCGCGTTATAATATTCTCCCGCGTTTCTGAAATAAATTTTCCATCAAATAATACTCGTCGCTCGCTCTGAGACGTTGGAGTTTTAGCGCCGATGACACGGGGTACCGGGAGCCCCTGGCAAAAAGTAGAACGACGCGTGCGCATTGTTTCGACCGAGAAAACAGTCGACGATAAGCCTCGCAGTCAAGCGCCGCTGCGAATGAAGAAAGAAAAAAAAAAGAAAAAAAGGGAGACAGTTGAAAATGTCTGGAAACAAATTCATACCGACCAACGCAAGACGGATACGTGCTTACTGCAAAAAAAAACGCGTAAAACCGTGCACGGGTATTTGAAATAAATCAGCAGGGGCGAGAAAGCACTAAAACACTATCATCCCATACGAGGAACAAAAAAAAGGAAGAAAAAAAACACGTGCACAGACTACAGCGATAAAAAGATACTTGGCTAGCGGCAAACCAGCCAAACAGCGCAAACAAGAAGGTTTATTTTTTTTCTTTTTTTTTTTGTTTTTTAGGACGAGCCAACGTAACGAGTAACCTGCAAAAGTTATCGCATCGCTTGGACCGATCTCGCCGCTCTCGATACTCGATATTCCGTTTAGGCAACAGGAGCCTACGCGAGGAAAGGCGATGCTTTTGTCACGTAATAATCGACGAGATAGGAAAAAATAAGAAAAAAGACGAATTAACGATAACACGTCCGTTCGCTTTATTAGTCGACAACTAGGTTGTAGAATACAGACTGCGCTTTTTACTAAAGGACCAAAGTTTTTATATCTTCATTATGGTTCGCATACTTTATGGGTGGGAGTTTGCTTGCTGTCTTATTCCCATCGCTGTCGCATACCCAAGTGTTATCGGCGAGTCGGCAGATACCTAGCTCTTGGGTGGCAACTGCCACGACAGACTCTTCCGAGCTAAAAACAGGCAACCAGAACGTGGAATAAGGCGACACGGAAAATTACAATCGGCCCACAGAAAGGCAGAAATATTCGCTTCGCGTTAAATCGGCGAGGGCAATGGGCGGTATTTATAAACCAAACAATCGTACCACGGACGACGAGAACGAAATATTTAGCAATCGTAGCGGATGAAAGATCGACGCGGGACTCTCGCATAAAACACGCGTAACAAAAACGACAACCGTATTGACTAATCAGGAGGAAATGGAAACTGAAGATAATGGATAAAGGGACGGCGCGCGGTGCAATGATTAAGCCCCGTGTAGCGCAGCTACAAAAGGCAACCGAAAGCGGACAAAAATTGCACGATCGAAATTATCGAGTACGAGATGCGCCATGGTACGCGAGGGACGACGATCAAACTCTCGACTGCCTTTACCGCGACACTGGCGAGAGCGAGCGAGAACGTAAACAAAGTTTCTCAAATCGGTGAACATTCTACGAACGCAAAGACTGATTTATCTGATTATCAAGCAGATTTACAAGAGAGAAAGAGAGAGAGAGAGAGAGAGAGATACCATCGATACAAAGCGTTTGTCGAACGAGAGAAGCAGATGCCAACGAAACAGGTCAGTCGTAATTTTTAAGAGACTGCGAAAGTTTCCTCCGTTTTGCGAGGGAATAACGTGGAATAGCAAATGGAACAGAATGGATCGTACGTGATTGAACAGAACGATATAAAACGAGAATAATGAGAGGCATTCTCGCTGTCGAGCGTAAAACAACGAATAGGCCACCTCGCCGAGCCTTTCATTCCTCCGGCAGATTTCAACGACTACGGTAAATTACGGGGCCAACAACGACGATAACAACGATATTGTCTTGTTGGATGATAAGCAAACGACAACGCAATGTACATTTTTATTTACAGACTGGCAAGCGTTGCGTTTCAATCATATCGCTAGCCTGGTTCGCGTTCAACGATAACCCTAAACTCGAGCCAAACGCCGTTTCACGCAACTTGAAACAGCCAATTGTCAACTTTATCAATCCGAAGGAAAAGTCAGCTCGAAATAACGACAGAGTCTGTTAATTAACAGCGCCGACTGACGCCAACAGAGAACGAGCTCCTCGGTAGAACGACGAACGTTCCGCTGCCTCGAAGCAGCTAAATAAAAATATTGCCCCCTTCGAAACATAGTCGTCGTTGCCCCGATCCTTGGTCCAATTCGCGACGAGGGGAACGATTCGCAGTCCACTGCGCGGTTGCCACAGACGGCGACGTCTCGTCCGACGAAATTACGATACTGAAAAAGTCGCGAGCGAGAGATTTCCGATTTATCTTCATCTTGGAATTGTTTTTGGAAAGAAGAAGAAGAAGAAGAAGAAGAAGAAGAAGAAGAAGAAGAAGAAGGATTCGCCTCTCTAAAGTTGATCTAGCGAATGTGAAACGAGAATAGCAAACAAGACGCAAAACGTAAGCGTTGCAGCATTATCTCGTTTGTAACCGCAGTCGAGAATAGTATGGACAATTTCTGACACGGAAAAAGTGTAAATGACGTTTGCGGCCAAAACAGAGCGCGTAGTCTTGGCTGGCAACGGAATAGAAACAATCTGCAACTCGCGCGAGAACGGCTGCATTAGCCTTCGATCAAAGGATAAACTGGAAGAAACGCGTACCAATCATTAATTACGTCGATCACACGCGTAATCATTAATTACGTCGAAACTCGACTACGGATCGATGGTTAATGGTTCGGGCAAAGAAACTACTCGGCCAAATTCTATTCGTCACTCTGGTCTCCGAATCTGGTTACGTGCTTACCGATCGAGCCCGATAAACAGTCCCCGTTGGAGGAAACTAGCAGGCCGCCTTTCAACCGTACGACAGTCAGTCTCGGGCCAATTCTCGAAAGTTTATTCGAAACGTCGAAACGAGAGTCCCGGTTTGAGACGTTTCGCGCGAGAGAACGACAATAAGAAAAGCAAAAGAGGCTAAAACATCCAAGCTGAAATATCTCGTAAACTAATCGGTTTCGACCGTGTCGCCTTCTGCTTCTTTTCTTTTCTTTTTTCTTTTTCCTTTTTTTTCCTTTTTTTCGTGGAACGGCGACAGGATTCGAAAAGGAAAAAGGAAAAGAAGGCTGACACAGTTGCAACCGCGAGTTGATCGGATCGAGTCGATCAACAAATTTCAAACTTTGACTCGCATTTCGTTTGCTACTCGCCCCGATGTAAAGTAGCCTCGCGTCGGAGAAAACAAAGTTTGAACGTGTTTCGTCAGGAATTGGCATTCTTCCTAGAAACAAGTCGACCCTGCCGCCAGTCGTGGACCACCACTCTCTCGAAGTTTGTTCTTCTTCTTTTTCCGCGAAGCGACAACGGCGAAAGAATGCAACGCAAATAAACGTAAACGTAGGTAAACGCGATGGCGATTTATCGAGTTATCGAGTCCTTGAACGACTACGTATCTCCCAAAGCCCTTTATACAGCGAGTGAAACTATCTTTACTTTCAATCAATTTCCGGTGTACTCGCAATGCCCTCCGGGAACGGCTCGTTATTGCAGGTGAGTAAACTTGCATTTCAGGTGTACGAGCTCCTCGGCAAATATCCCCTTCCTCTATACGCAGCTATTCTTCCTCGTTTACATTCACCGGATGGATAATTTAATATCACCGAGGCGAAATTGACATAGAAATCGGTCTGATCGCAGATTAGAGTCCTTCTTCCTTTCGGTAAATGTCCACGCAAAATTTTTCCTCGTCTTAATTTCCAGTGCCAATCGGTCAGAAAATTTCCCTCAAAGATACACAACCGAACTTTGCTGCTCTTCTTTCGCGTCGAATCGAAACACGTCGTCGTTGTATCTCTCTCCATTCAAAGGTTCCAAGGGAAATTGTCAATGATTTACGGGAGTGTGTTTGGTTGTGTTAAAGAGTCAAATCGAATCGCGTACAATCGGAAACGTTGGCGCATTACACTTTTCTCGGCTGACGGAAGTGTTTTACGCAACAGTTTGTCTGTGTCAAAACTCGTTGCAACTTATTCCGGTTATAACAAAAAAGAAGGGAAAAAAGGAAAAAAGGGAAAAGAGGAAGAAGAGAAGAGAGGAAAGAGGGAAAAATGCAGGATGAGAAATTCCGTGAAATTTGGCGATCTATGAGCCGCAAAATGAAGTCTGGTTAAGAAGAAGGAGCCGCGAAGGGCGATAGATTGAAGAGGCGGAGGCAAATGAGAGCGGGTTGGATAACGCCGCCGAGGAAAGTTTTAAATTGTGTTGGGAAAGGCGAGCGATTAGTGGATTATAAACATACTGAAAACTTCTGATGGGATTAGCTTTCCTCGCGAGAGGGGTCGAAAGAGGTTTGGCTGGCTTTCGGTCGGTTCGAATAACCTCGAAAAAGCACTTGACGTTGTTCCCGATTTCCCCGCTGCGCCAAACCGGGGATCCTGAATCCGCGCGGTCGTCTTATAACAAACTGCAACCATAAACGTTAATCTTTCGAATAAGTGTCTCTTACGAAGGGATCGGAATTTCCGAAATTTCCCAACGCAACGCACCTCCCCCCTTCCTACCCAAACATCTTGCCGTATTGCAGTCGATATCAAGTTTCCATCGTCCGAGCATTACTATCTAAATCGTCAAATCGTCTATTCGTCTAAATCGTTATTGCGCGTAAAATGACAAAATGACAAAAGTTATTAGCAGTAGGGTAGCAATCGAATCTTTCGATTTAGGCGCGTTCGCAAGATCGGGCTGGAAAAAGGTGCTGGACTTTCATCAAACGTATTTGCGCCACTTTTCACGACTAACTGCACTGCGCGTGTACGTCTGATTCAAATATCGTATAGATATTGAAGAAAGAAGGACGAAAGGCCGAGAAATTGACAAGAAGGTGACAACGATAGCGCCTGATCCTATGTAACGAAAGACAGAAAGTTTGAAGGTTTCAATCGCGCGATTTTTTTCAGGAAACGGACACACGCCGCTCTAAAAATGAACGTGTCTGTAGTGTTACGGCGTAGGGCGCACGCCGCGGCACCACAAGACGGTCAAGATGGTCGGCAGATGTGCAAGACCCTCTTTTTAATGGGACGAGCAATAAACTTAAGAACTCCATCCCCCGTTGATTTTACCACCCAAACGGTCAAGCAAGTCGAGTAAATATTTTCACCAATTATACCGTAAAAACCTCACCCTCTCCCACGTCAATTTCTGCTGCAAATCCGCTTTCTCAGCCGACTCCTGGACACACCCAGGAATCGTACTCGCTATTATAAAAAGCGTAACCCAACAGGCGAACGCGTCACTCTCACAGAAGCTCAGACCGAAGTACAGACCTGTCAAATGTCTCTCACGTCGACAGTGTGTTGATCCAAAATTACGACGTTGTGTATTAGCGTATAAAGCGTTGAAAATATATTTAATATTCGCGTTAAGTGCGTGTCGCAATCATTCAAACACCCCTATTCTCTCAAACGAAATCATCGGTGCCGCGGCGTTGACTATCGCGGTCATAGTGAGAACTTGCAATTCTCACTGACGCCCATCGTTGTGATCTCCTGTCTCCGCGACCGTCGAGTAACACGTAGGTTCGTAACGGCGAACAACAAAGCAGGATAATAAGTGTAGCTTTCCGCGTTACGTGTCCTCCTCCGTTCGTTTTCCGCGATCCATTACAATGGAACATGTCAGCTGCAATTTGACATCAATATGCAGATGTTTCGCTGGAAAGCTGTTCTACGCGCACCGAATATCAAATTATCGATGAATTACGATTTCCAGTTGTGTGCGCAACTTGTGAATTATAAGCCAGATTTACGCGCTCGTGCCATGCCTCGATCTTGCATTTGTGAAAAAGCCGATGCCCCGTCACTTCTCCAATTTTTAGTTCACTTTCAATTACGATCGCGCGCCACATCCTGGCACTTTCGATAGTCGATCGAGACGTTGAACGACGAAACAGTGGTGTCTAGAACGTCGACCTTGACAGCAATTTTCGAGACAGCATTTTCAAATCAACTCTGAAAATTATCCGATCCTCCGGCGGTCTTGATATCCTCTCTCGTTGCAAGTAGCAAGTTGGCGTATCGAGCAGAAAGATATCCCAAAGTTTCGACAGCGAATTGCGTTTCGAAACGGCAATTGTTTCAAAACGGCAGTGTCGAATCGCTTAAACTCCACCGCCGCGGAAGGTAGAGAAATTGTCGTAGTCGTAAACAAATTACGCGCTGCTCCGGCGTTTCTTCATTTCGCACGGCGGAGCGTGCTGCAGCAAGCACGAAGAAGCGAAAACTTCCTTTCCGACGTCTCGCGCACCAACGTATCTTCCACCGTCAACCGATTGACAAGTTTCTACTCGCACCAAGCTACGCCCTTTTCCAAACCGTTCAACTTTTGTTCGAAACGCTTTTCCAATAACTTTTTCACGCCTCGCTGATTTTGATGCTTCGGGTTAGGCGGTTTAGCTCGGCGATAACCATTTTGTTTTTCAATGTCGTATAAGAGAAAAAGAAAAACCGTACCGAAACCGATTCGCTAATTATAATCCGTCGTTCGTTGTGCGAGTATATTTATCAATTATAATTTCTGGGTCGATAAACGTTTGTTAATGACGATAAGAAGCTCTGGACACTCGTACGCCGAAGGTATAGAAGAAACCGCTTGTTGCGGTTTCCTGGCCAGTGTCCGAGATCCGCTCGTACAGACGCGACCCTCGTAACGCGTTTGTAACATATAGTTTCGAGGGTGTTTGCAGGTATCGATCTGAATCGATTTAAACGAACTCGCGAGCGTCGTAAGGACTGTCTCCGAACTTTATTAGGGATGAGACGCGAGCGTATTCGAGGTGTATTCGCTTTCAAGAGACGCGTATAGCAAGCAGCTGGCGGATAAGAAAAATAGAGACACAAAGACGGATATTAGCGGGCATTTTCCTTTCGTCGGCGCAGTACGTTGTCGCGTTTGAACGAAAAGTCGCTTGATTAGACGGAACGGGGAATCGAAGGTACGCGGAGAGAAGCAGATGCGCGAAAGGAACGCGCGGTCCCCTCCGCCAGTTTGCATTCTTCTTCTTGCTTTGTGAGGCAGCAGCAGTCCTCGAAACGAAATCCATTGTTTCCAGCCGTTGAGCACGAAGAAGTGCCAGCAGGAGAACCACCTACTCCAACACTCGAGTGCCCTTGAACGGCCGACCCGACGATTAAGCCGGAAAGTGTCTTGAAACTACTCAAACAGCACGCGAACGACGGATCGAGAACCTCTCAGGGCCAGTTTTGTACCGCGTTCTGTGTATCGAAATAGTCGAACCTCGTCGAATCCCCTGTCCGACGCGGCTAAGCGCAGGCTCTTGCCTATCGAATCCTGGCAGAGAGTGCGACGGATGGGCAATGTGCGTACGCGTTGACGAGAGCGACGGACAATTTGAAGGAGACGCGGTCGTCGGTAGACGCCTATCGACAAAGGCAAATGTGCGATAGAGAGACACGTATTTCGTTGCCTCGCTCGTTAAACGACAGCATTGGTTGGAGGATCTTTGCCGCATCAACGAACCGTCCGACATAATTATCCGGCAATCCATCGGTGAACTTGGATTACCATAGAATCCGGAGCAACAGTGGCTTGGCAGGAAGCCCGCAGCGTTTCGGTTGCCGCCTTTTGAATCTTAATAAATTATCCGTCGACCATGGACGATCGGAGAAGGGTGCGAGAGGCTGGTCGAGCGCGCATCTATCGGCATGCTCATTAATCACCCGATACACACACACACACACACACACACACACACACACACACACACACAGAGAGAGAGAGAGAGAGAGAGAGAGAGAGAGAGATATCTATATCTATATATATATCTATATATATATATGTATGGCCCGGTTCGTCGCCACCGATAATCGGCCGCGCCACAGCCAACCAGGGAATTTGAATTTCGAGAACGGGCATACGGTTCTGGCTCGAATATTATCGGTATATCGATTTCGCACACCCACCCACTCCGTCCCCCCCCCGTGCCTTGCTTCGCCCACTTGAAATCCTCCTGTCAACCAGTTCAAAAAGATTTTCTCAGCGCCCTGTCGTTTATACTCTCATCGTAAATTCGATAAGCTTTATTGCCCCAATGGCTGCTAATTCGATGATAATTCAAACCGACCGCGCATTAAAACATCTCGTTTCTCTTTAGGTTCCTCGCCTGTTTTTCATCCAACGATTTTGCAACTGAATCTCCTCCTGCCGAACGATGTCTCTCAATCGCCAGAAACTTTCGAGTTTGGCAATCAGCTTCGGACAGTTTTATTTGCGTCGAGCGCTTTAAAGGACGCAAACTTGGATTCTCGAAGCTCGCAACGGCAAATTCGACACGGCGAGCCGTAACGTGAATTTTCCAAACTCGTTACACTGGCCAAAATTATTTTATTACGGTGAAAAGATCGTCGCGTCTCGAAGGATACGCGTTACTGCACGCGCAAAAACGATGCTTCAGCTGTTGGCTGTCGCGGTTCTGTCACGACGGTCTGTACGGTATTACATATATACGATATATATATATATATACAAGCGTCGTTGCAGTGGGTGTTTTTTGCACGTTTTGAAAATCAAAGTTCAAGTTGCGACGAATTTTCCGATTTTTGCTCTCCTATTCAACTCGACTCGCGAAACTCTGCTTGCGAAAAACCCTTCTGGCGATCGACGTCTCGTCCTAATACGAACGTCTTGTCTTCTCCTAATACAAATCGCGCGCACACGGTGAACTCGTTGAAACGATCCCATCCCTTACGATTACAACTTTGGACACTGTCGTATTCCAAAGAGTTTCCCTTCGTTTCGAGGCATCGACAAGGTTGATCAAACAAAGTACAAGTGTTTTTAGTGATAAAAATTTGCTTGTATTATCTCTCCGTGGTAAATCTGAAAGCAAGCAAGCAAGTTCGTAGACTTGTGATTGTCGCCACGTGTCATCCGAAGCCAGAACAAATCGACGAGAACCGTCGCGAGAATCGGCAACTTGACAGACAATGTTATAAAATCATAGCAAGATTCGGGCGTGGAAACGAGACCAAAGCAAAAGTAAGAGGAAAGAAGAAGACTCGAGACACGTAATAGAAGATATAAAATAACGGGAGGGTCAAAGGACACTGAAACAATACTGAAGGAGACGGGGGGAGGACTGACGGAACTAAAGAAAATGATGGAAAAGAAAAGTGCGATACAAGGAGGGAGGAAAAATAGAATATAGAATATAGAAGATAAGAGGTAGATATAAGAATAGAAAGATAGATCAAGTAAGAAGGCTAGTTGGACATAAGGGAGGAGGCAATAAGGTAATACATTGTAAAATAACAAGACTGATAAATTGTTAGCCAAATATTGGTTACGTACCGTAACGTACTATGGCGCACGGATTTAAGACAAAGATACCAAAGCGCAGCAGATCGAAACAAGGCAAAATTGCCTTTGCGCCGTTACGCAGAGTCGCCGAGTTTACTCGACCGCAAGCGGCCTTGGCGCAGTTGGCGAACGGCGTTCGGTGATTTAATTATTCCGAATTGCTTCTTTTCTCGCGGAATCGCGCGTTCCAGGCGTTTGCCTGGAAAATTACGAGGAGCCGTTGGTGTTTTATCCGGCGACTTCTATCGTCCGGCGAGATAGAACCATAGAAAAGGAGAGCAGTTGGTATGCGCGCGTGTATCGAGTGTATCCCGGGAGCGTTTTTAGCCGCTGAAAGCACGCGGAAGAAAGCTCGTAGCTCTAGAAAGCGTTCTCGTGCGTTTGTAAAGGATACAATGCCGTCGTCGGCCGATATAATTTCTCTCGCGAAAAGCAGCGTTCGAGAAGAACATTCCGACCACTGTCCAAAGCCACGACGAGTTTAAAGCAATGCCCGACGAGTGATACGGATAAATGAAATTGTTTGGCCTTTATTTTAAAAGCGGTGTAAATCCGAACAGTCGAGGCACCGATAAATCAAAAACAAATGATACGGAGATTAACCATAAGAATTTCACGAATCGCGCGATTCCTTAATGGCGAGATCGGCGCAAGTCCATTCACGAGCCCGAAAAGCGATATTGATCTAGCCAACTGTCGAAAGGACTATTCGTACGACCAACGTTCGTACACGTCACGTCGAACACACACAAATTCGCAAGATTCGAACTTTTTGGTAATTAGGATAAAGAAAACTCGAATTCTTTTAGCTTTGGTTTATTTTAATACAAGAGACTGGAGGGGGGTTGTCGCCTGGGAGGCAGCCAGAACATTTATGACACAGCCGTTTGTTTGGGATTTTCAACTACCTAATTTGCAAACGTCGGGCCTGTCTCTGGTTTCGAGGCCTGCTCAGACGCGGCCTCATCGGGATTTTCCGACCGAGGGGAATGCGATCACCTCGATATCTCGGAAGAAAAACACGCGGCAATTGCGGGTAAAAAAAAGAGGAGAGAAAGGCGAATCGCACCGTTGCGGATCATTTAATCGTTTTTCCAACAATGCTTAGCGCGCGTGGAAATATTTGAAATAACCTTCCCGTGAAATAACAGCCATCCCGATTATCCGAATCTGTGAAACTACGTTGGCGCGGAAAAAGACGAAGGAGAATGTACATATAAAACAGAGCGTCCTGAAAGCATTTTGCCCGTTAAAAGCATCGAAGAGAAAATTCGTTCCATTTTCTATGGAAAAGGGGCACGACGCTGCGAAGCGTGCTCAATCGTATCCATCAGGTATAATCGTTGCTGAAAAAAGACGATTAGCACACGACTTAACTCGATGGAAATTGGAAGAAACTGTTTCCCTTTGTTTAAGGCAGCTACTACCTATTAATGGTGAAAAGCGAGCAGATTAAACGAAAGACTCGATCGACTTTTTAACGCTTTACTGCCGGCTCTGCGATTATTTACTCTTTTCGCGCGACGATATCGCCCCTCGCTACTCTGTCCACTGATTCGTCAAAATCCTCGTCGATTCGCGAACGCGATAAACGACAAGGATTTTCGTATTACATTTGAGCAAACGACAGAATTTTAGCTTTTCCACCGTCGTCGCGTACCTTGTTTCGGCAATTAGAACGCTGCTGTAATCGGCATTCGGCCTCTTACTCGTGCTCGCTTTGCTTCTTTTCCTTCGAAACTTAACAAGACGTCGAGCTTCGGCAGCTGATGCGGTCGAGATCCTTTAATTCTGCGCGCCGCTGTAGCTGCAAAAGTGCCTTTACAAACTGGCGGACGAGTACTACATCTTTTCTTTTCTTTTCTTTTCTTTTCGTTTCTTTTCGAGCGGCACGAAGGAAAACTGCCTTCTCCTACACGCGTCACCGCTGGCCGGCTTAGTTTCTCGTAGCGCGCGTTCGATGGGTCGACACCTCGGAGACTAAAGCCGAGCGATGGCAACGCAGAGAAAAATTGCCCGGGACGTTGGTCTCGAGGCGATTACCTTTGCGAACGATCACCTTTGCGAACGATTACCTTTGCGAACGATTACCGGCAAATGGTGGATACCATGATGGATCACAGCTCGAGCTATCCAACCGCCATTAGGCGTAAGGTAATTTTCAATGATTCCGTCGTTATAGGAAATCTCGCGCCACGTCTCGTTCGCCTGCTCGTCACGTACACGCTGACAATAGTAGACCTGGGCGAGCAAACGCGTGTATACGTCCTAACCTAACCGTCCGCGCCTAACCTAATGGATAATGGCGACAAAATCGTTGATCCGTCGTTACCGGTTGATTACAATCCAGCGATTTCTCCATCTGTTTCAAATTCACCCGACGCGGTGCGTTCTTTGCCTAAACTGATTGCTTTCTCATTGGCTGCAACGAGCACGTTCCCTTACAATCCTATCTTTTCAAACCAGCGAAACATAACACGTCGTAATGGACGCAACTATGGATCTCTCTTATCGGGAATCGGCCAACGAAAAAGTATGAAATTATAATATTGGTACGTGCGCGTTTCGCGTATATTTTCGTGGAAATTTTGCATGTTTACGAAAAGCCGCTTAGTGTTTACCGTGCCATTATTCGCGCGTACTCGCGCGTATTCGCACGTACGCAAACCATTACCGCGTGCGCGTTTCATTTTCCTGAAAAATCATTCGCAACGAATAAAATGGGCACGCGTTGGAAACGATGGAATGCAACTGTCCATAGATGGCGAGGAAGAAAATATTACAAAGCATAACCTCGCATAAATGCGGACTCGTACTTTGACGAACCTGATTGGATGCCGAGAACGGCCGAGTCGAAGCTGCTTGACGCGTTTCCAAAGGCGAATTTCTCGCGCACCAAGTGAGGAAACTAATCGTGCACGTATGCGCACACAGGCTATGGGACACGCTAATCTTGGAAACGTTGGAGAGAAAAAGGACGCGAGCAAGGGCGTACGGTTGAAAGAGGACGAGGGAGGAAGATGGAAAGCGACGACAGGAGGAGAGGAGGAAGTGGTTTTTGTACGCGGGGCGATAAATTTGGCGGTGCAGCGTTTTGCCCCCGAAAACCTATCGCAATAAATACGTGGTACGTCCGGTACGCGGTTGAGCCGCCGCGTTATACTCTAATGCAGTGCATATGGAACAATTTATAACGTTTCAGCGCGGGTCCACGAGCCTTTTTCTCGCCGCTCGTTCGTTCAGCTCACACCGCGCGCGCTTTTCACCGCCCATTGTTTCTCTATTGCTGAATTATTATTTCGTAATTTGCCTTTTGTCCTTTGAGATCACCACGCGCATACCCTTATACGTATATATATTGTTATATACCTATACAACAATCGACTCGCATCTCGCCGTGCAATTGGCCGAGCGCCGTCGCAACAGCGTGGTCGCATCAAAAGGTCCTTTCTGTCGTTCTTGACTTTACGCCACGCATCGAGGACCAGTCCGAAAATTGATTCGAACCTCGCACAGATCCCGCAGATTGGAAATCTCGCCTCGTCCTGCAAGCTTCATTTCCAAAGCCGCCGTTTACGGCACACAGCGTGTTTACCGCGTTGATCCTACGTAAAAGCAATTTGCAAATGTAAGAATCCAAACGCTTCTCGGAGTTACTCGCGCCTTCTCGCAGTCTCTTCGCATTTCCTGGCAATGCAAACTACTTTGTCGTAATTTTTTTCCCCAACGACGAGGCGTCCGACAACAGATCGTCTCAGCTTGGCGCCTGAATGCCGCTCCTCGGCATTGACAGAACCTCGAGTCGTCCCGTTACGAGGAACGCTCTTCTCTCGGTCGGATGCATCGTCGCCCGCTTTTTACATTTCGTCCTGGACGATGGAAGACCGGAACATTGTTCAATATCTCGGCACGTGTTCTTTACGGAAGTTGCACGTTATCGCGCGTTCCTACCTTGTCAAATCGCGCCAACTTACGAAACCATTTCATTGATTTATTTATATAACTGATTTCATTGATACGCGCCAGCAAACCACTCGCACGAGCAAGACCTAGCAACTGCACGAGTAGCCGTAAGCGACTAAAGCGGAAATACTTTGCGGCCACGACGGCAGTCAAGGTCGCTAACCCAGAAAGACAACCAACCTGTCCCTGTCTCGATCAATGTAAACGGCGAAAGAAGACTCGAACCGTGGTAAACAGCTTTGGTGGACTCTGGAAACTAGCGACACAAAGAGCCCCACAATGGACCACAACCGATCGATGCAGGAACGCAAATCGACGACAAATGACCGTTGCTGTCGCCGATGGATTCCGAAAAAGCCTACGACGATATGCGAGACGGCGGCCATCGATATTGCAAAAGAGAATCAGGCTTCTACGAAGACACGCCGACGCCTGTCGAAAACTTTTCAAACGTGAAACCCAAGTTTCAAACTGGCGAATAGCGAAACCTAGACCTTGGGTCAGTAACAACACGCTGGATAAACTAGGAAAACAGGCAGCAGAATCAGAGTTTTAACATGCCGATGTGGCACGTTCGTGTTTGAAAAAACTGCCATCTAGCAAACATCGAGTAATTTCAGTTACCCGAGAAACGCCTGACGAATAAAGACAAGACGTTGTCGACTAATTTGGAGGAAGCTGTTCGCTACGCACAAGACCAACTGGTATGTGAAACGCGAAGAAGGAATCCAGAAGTTTAGCATCCCGATGTACATTAAAGCGTTCGTGCGCGCTATACGTTAGAAATTGCGGAATTTTAATTTAGTAACCTCCGTCGTACAGCGATTTAGAAAATTCAAAGATCCTATTACGCAAAGTATTCCGCGAACAAACTGGTAGCGTTTTCCAGGATATTCGGAACGTCGTTCGCCGCAAATTCGTCCAAATCGCAATTAAGAGCAGAAACGCGGTATGGTAGAGAGAAAAAAGGAAAAAGGTACGACGTTATCGCGTCGGACCGTTTGGCTGGAAAAGGACGTAGGTACGTTTTCCTTTGCTTGGAAATACGCGTCGGGTGGTTCGCATTTCCAAATCGTCTCAAGCAGATGCAAACCCATTGTGGAAATAGTTTCTCGAGAATTACCTAGACCGATTTTTCTTTCGCATCGTACAGTTTCTCAAATTTCGATCGTACGAAATTTTCGATCCACTTTCGCTTTTTTTCATTTTCAACGTTTTCAAATTGTTGCGGCCTCTCCCGTCCGGTTGCTGATAAATTTAGAGTCTCGTGTCTCAGCTGCTCCACTTTACACAGAATCGTACGCGGGGCGTACAGGACTACGGGACATGCACTTTCGGGATACGCGATTATGCAATTGCATTTGCAAACGAATGCTCCAATTACGATGCACGTAAATATAAATAATAATAATGTACAATACAGGTAATATATGAATGTCGAGTAAGAAATACAGCGAGCTCCGTATCGTTTGATGGCGGTTCTTTGGCGCGAATATTAAGAAAGAAGGAAATAATTGGTTAATAATCGAATCAAAGACGAATAACGCGGTGCGCTCAACTACCAACATGCTCATCCACGCACAGCCGCTTCCAGTCCGCGCGAGACTAGACGAAAAGGGAGAGAAACGGGCGCAAACCAGCCTGCAGAAATAAAATGGCACGAACGTGTATATAAGCGTGCAAGTAAACGCTCGTCGGGTGATAAATTGAGAAAGCGTTCTGTTTAGTATGGAACGGACGTCAAATGGACGTCGTCAAAAATGTCCGAAAACTTCCGTCGAGGCGATCAGAACCCGTAGTCTCGCTCGACGGCGTCGGTTTGGCTTCCGAGAAAAACATCCTGCAACGAAACGCGGATAATACGTACAAAGGCACAATTCATCTACCTTTGCACACATATTGGCCAAGCTTTCGATCGCGTTTGCCGCCAGCCACTACTTGATCCAATCAAACATCCGCCGCACAACTAAAAACTAGGATAAACCGCTAATGCGCGAGATTGTCCGACATATAAACGAGAGCGGATTCCAGTTTGTTCAAAATTGAGCGAAATTGCGTGAGAAAGGATCACAAAAGCAGCCAAATTCGATAGAAAGCTACAAAGCCCGCGCGTCATATCGATTTACCAAATGTTACCAGTTGGAAATTTTCAACGACTCGACGAAAAGAAAAAGGAATTGTACATCTCTTTAAAGACGTTTCAAGAGTCAAACGATTACACCGGGGGTAACTAGCAACTAGTAACTCTGCTACTATTTCCTTCGAACTTTGATACGCTTTGAAACGTTTTGACACGTTTTCACACGTTTTGACACGTTTTGACACGTTTTGAAAAAGGGCGAGAAACAAGCGCGAGTTGCTGGAGCTCGACTTGAGATTTTTCGCCCAAAGTTCGAAGCCCGTCGAATAAAATACAAAAGCGGGGCTAAACGCGGTGTTTAACGTTGCGAGGTGCTGCTTCAAAAGTAGCAGCGCCAAGAGGATGGAAGAGGCGGGGGAGAGGGACGAAGATAACTTTCAGCAACGCGATCTTTCGAGAAATCTTACGCTTCTCGTCGATAGGACGCGCATTATCGATGCTTTTAACGAAAGAACCGCACACGCGTACGCCACGACACCGTACGTATCAAGCGGCCGAAGGATCTGCCGCTTTTAAAAGCATTTCTCGCGTAAAGGGCTTCCTCGCGATCTTGCCGACGTGGGGGATAACGGAATCGCGTCGCAGCGCGAATGCGGCAGAGACTCGGATGGCGAACGCATTGGCAAGATTCGCCGATGCGCCGTTTCGATGATTTTAATGCATCGGCGATTATCGCCCGCCGGGAATCCGCGTCGTCCCGAATACCTGGCGATTTCGAAACAGCCTGCTCCCTTCCTTCCGCTCCATTAAAGGCGATGCAACAACAGTCGCAGCTGTTGTAACAGTCTCGCAAGCGACGCAACGCGACGCGGATGGTCGAGCTTGTATCGAAAACCAATTAATTCGATTTCATCGTCCTCGCTGATCGCGCCATAGTCGTAGCTCGCCCTTGGTCGTCGTTTGCCGCTCGCCAAATCCCCGCCACGTGCCAACGTGAAAGTCCAACTTTCAAATTCCCGTCTCGGCAAAAAGTATTAATTAAAACGTTTCCAACATGGCGGCGTTTCGCGTTTGATTGAAATTGTTCGTCCATCTCGCTTCAAAAGACCTTACTCGATCGCCTATCAACGACAGAACTTTGCAGAAGGTTCGCAGACTTTAATTTACCATGCTGGGTGTTTGTAATCTTTCTCGTTCGTTCATCTTTCTCGTGCCAACGATACGCGAATTCGCAACCTTTACCTCTCACCGAATCGGCATCGAGCGCAATCGGAACGAGTATCGAGGTATTCACGCGCAACGTTCCTTCTTCTACGAGAAGCAATCGCACGAATCTCGAAACTACGCTACTGTCACGAGCCCCGAAATCGGTGAAAGAAATTCAAGCCTCCTTCGCTCTGATTAGTTCGAACCGCGTGAATGTTCATGTCTTCGACGCGACACGATCCTCCGATACGAAGATCGAATATATAATCGTCTTTCGCAAGCCGCGTCGCACAGCGATAAACAACAAGCTACGATACGGTTAGTTCCCGTTATTCCTATTAGCGGAACTGCTGTATTTTCTAGTTGCCAGTTTGTCGTCACACTGTGCGTAAGTTTAGCCACCTTGACAAACGTACGAACGAATCGACAAAGAATCAGCGAGTGACTCCTCTGTGTCGCTTTCCTCGGAATCGTTTCGCGATTAAGACTCGCCATCGACGCTTTGAAAATCATCGAACGTCGTCGGCATTCCGCTGTGCCAACGATACTTTCACTTTTAATGCTCGACGACAAAGATGTACCTCCGGCTAGCTTGGGTTAGGTTCGAAAGGACCGATATATTGTATGATTGTTTATACGTTTGTTATATGTCGAGAAACGTACGAAACGTTAGCTGCTTACGAGATGAAAAGCCCCGCGGAGAGTAGAATTTCGGAAAGTGGCAAAACGTAGCCGAGTTTTCAAAGGCCACCGCTGTTCCAATAACTTTGCGCGAATTTCCTTCCTTCGCGAACCAGTTGCTCGCGGAGATCTACTTAACAAGCTGCTTGATACTTGAGAAGCAGTGGAACTCGGCTAGTGCTAATTGCCAGTCGCGAATAGACGATTCTTAACCTATAAAAGTTATTCGCCCGCGCCGTTCCTCTCGAACGAAATCTTCCCCAAGTTGGAAACTGCTTCGTCCTTGCCAGCGGAAAAAGCATCGACAGCCCTAAAGTCGCGCGAAAAGCCGTCCATTATAATTTCATAACGAACAAAGTAACGTACGTGTACGTAACGTCGAGTACAAGCGCTAAACTGCTTACTCCCGCGAGAATAAAAAATCCCGCAAAGTCCAAGAGACGACAAGCTGGTAGCGAACGTAGCGAACGTAGCGAACGTAGCGAACGTAGTAAATACCGCGACAAAGATTGCGTTTCTTCGCGAAACCGTGGTTCTTTACGTGCCGAAGGGCACATCGCCTCGATCCAGGGACGTCGGTCTTCTCTGCCAAGAACAGCGTCTGGTATTAATGGGGAATACCTCCATCCTGAGCGTCAACGTCGTTCGAGAGTCAAAGATCGCAGCAGATCGCAGCAGATCGCAGTAGAGTTTGCGAAACCGTAGCACGGAATTGGACGCACGAGGCGCTGCGAAGCGGAATATCGCGGTTAAACGCGTTTGTTTAGACATTCTCCTTGAAAATGTTTGGAAAATTAGCGCACGAACGGCGCACCGGGTCCGAGATGAAATGCACAGTTTCTATCGAGACGGAATCGATCGACGACCGTGGTCGTGCTTTTCGTCGCTGTTCTCTGTCGCGTAAACGATCAGGACGCGGGAGCGAGGGGGAAATTCTTGAAATCGGCAGTCGTCGAACAAAGTGTACGTTTTCGTTCCGTTGCTCTCTCCGCCCGTTGACCAGAAACAACGATAAATTACGCTATCCGCGCTTTGTCTTCTTCTCGGCCCGTTTACACGTTTATTCGCGTCGAATCTGCGGGTGTACGGCGGCGCAGCTTTAAAGCGGAAACAACGGCGGCGAGCCGGCAGAGAGTGGATGGAAATGGTTAGAAAACCGTAAGTAAGTTTCAGACTGCGTGACCGGGCTGAACCATTCTGCACGATCCGGGCAAGGAATGCAGCCGGTGCTATTCTTCCTGTCGTTTATTGAAATGCTCTGCATGCCCTCGCGCGGTATTCTTCGGCTACCTCGCTCTCCGCTCCGACAACGACCGGCCGAAGGCAGCAGCACGATGAAAACCGAGCGGAGAAAGCCGAGTGGAATGGAATCGCAGGAAGAACTGTCGGGAACAGATGTAAAAGTTGGACGATTCGGTGTCCGTTAACGGAGGGAATAGCCGAGCGAGAGCAAAAATCGCTGGATACGCGTGCACGTCCGGTCGAATCGTTGCGATATTTTCCGCGCCGCCTGCCAAATCGCGTTGATTTCACGTCAGTCGCGACCATCATTATCGATCGTTATCCGTTCGATCCTTTGCCGATGCTCAATTTCTACGTTTCCAACACGCGCTTCGATCGGTACGAGTTTTGCGTAATCGTTTATGTCATCCAACGCGACGACATTCCAACAATTTCCGTTCCGTTACATTTATTTCCAAGCATCCTACGTATACGTAACAATTTCACTGAACCGCGCAATCGACCAGTTTCGAAAGCGGCGTCAAGTTTACGCGCGACACTGAAAACTTTCTCCAGTCTTTGTCGCCAAGCGTTTGAAAAATGCATTTGCCAAGGTGGACGACAGGCGGACGAAAGATGGAAACGGGACGAAACCAATCGCGATAAAACCGTCGGTGCGCGTTTAGACGCGCGACTGCCAAATCGATCGTCGAATTTGCCGCAATTTCTATTCGCGCGCCGCTACAAAGTACGTGGCGGAACGATCGTGCGCGACCGAACGTCATTTCGCTGATAGAACGTGTGACGAGTTCCAACCGAGGACGTTTTAATTTATAATACCATTAACTCGTGCTGCTATCTACACGACGCAAATTCGCGCACATCCAACAAATTTCCACAGCTTTATTCGCCCTTGTATAGTAACAACATACGATAATATCGTTATAACGCACAAAAGGACAAATTTCTCCATTTTCCGCAGCTCGGCCCAAAATTCGTCTCTCCGTTGGACGAATGCGTTTCAGGTTGCCCCACCCAGACGCGGTGAAAAAGTCGGGGTAACCGGAACATTCAAAGGGGTCGAGAGCTCGCCGATTCCGAAAATGCAGAATTCCTTCCTGATACTTTCCATCGTTTTAGAATCGCAGCTCGCATCTCGGTAATCGCAGCTCGGAAAGACGCTGCTACTCTGCACCAGCAAGGTGCACGAGGGCGAAGAGATGAGCGCAATTGACATCATCTCGGACGGCAGATGTCTGTCAACTCCAATTGCCTGATCAACGTCTGCCGCCCCGATGTAACAACGGCGTGCATTCTCTTATTTTTGCTGAATTTTTTTTTCGCGGCGCGGTAAAACGGTAGTTTGCATTCGCTCGCCCCTGGTAATTTAATTCCTCGAAGCGCCGGGGAAATGAAAAACGAGGAAGCAGCTTGCAAACTCGAAACTCGATCTCAAGACTCTGTCGACTCGATGTTCCGAATAAATTAGGTCTTTCGGTCCAGTTGCAGCGAGCTTCTGCGGTAAGCCTGCCGGTTACGCGCGGAGATAAACGATAAAGTTGCGAATAACGCGTCCTTGAACCCAACGCCAAACTTTCGCGAAATCTCGCGCAAGACCAAGGAGCGCTTTCCGTATGGCTGGAGCTAATTCCTTCCAAAAAAAGAATATGCAAATATCGTGCACGTTTGCCGGGGGGGGGGGGGTGCTGGAGCAGCCAGTTTGTTCCGCGCAACTTTGCCGCTGCGTTCGCCTATCGACCTTCTTGGGCCCGAGCGGCTGACGCCAGCGCTTCGCCCCAAAAGCAAGCGTTTCCGCCGAAAAATCAAACTACCATAATACGACTGTACAATAATAATTTGTCTGTATAATAATATCGCCGATCTCTCCTTTTTCATTTTGCTTCTCTACCCGTTCGCCCTATATTCGCTGTATGCCGAAAGCAAGGCCACGAGGCAAAAGTTACGGAAGAGCAGAGCCAGAAATCTCGGGTTTTTCGTATCACGGTTCTTGCATTTGCGAATTCGGTCAAACACACGAGCGATCTCGCGCAACTTGCTTCACGGCCCCAGAGTGCGTTAAAAGTTGCAGGCGCTTCTATACACAGCGTGTCCCGTTTCATTATCAAAGCATTATTTAAGTATCATTGAAGTATTATTTACGTGATTACGTAGAATAAACCACATTTCTGGCGACTTGGGGAAATTCGAGCATCGCGCACGGATGGGGAGAGTTTGTCGGCTGCAGTTGTTCGAGTTTCGGCTGTTTGCAACGCGACGATATCTCTGAAAAGCGAAAGAAAGAAAAGCCTGCGTTTTCGAATAGTCTTGAGATTTAACCTTATTTAAAAATGTTCAAAAGCCTTGATTCGAAGCAAACCCAGCGAAATATCAACTACGAGAACAGAGACTTTCCGATTGTTGGAAATCTCGTAGAGCTCGGAATATTCGTCCTCTTCAGAGTCGTTTCGCTGTTGAAACTGGCCGCGCCCAAGACTCGAAAGTACTCCGCATCGACCTTTCGAAAATTGGAAGAATAATATTTTCCAAACTTTGCCGCAACGTCTTCGAACATTATCGGTATTCTGGCTATCCAGCAGCAACAAAGACAGGGCTAAACTTGCCTCGAAAGAAAGATTCTTTCAGCCATTTTGCGAAACATTGGTTCCTCGGCAACCGTGCAAGAACGGTTTCGCTGCAATTAATCAAAAAGTCATATACGCCGATGACGTGCCAAATAACGTATCGCGAGAGTTTCAAAGAAATTGCAAAAAGGCCGATACGCAGACACCTTGGGAAAAATATTTGCAACTACCGACTTACACGACTCAGCTTGACACGATCGCGCAAAAGAGAGAAACAGTCATCAATGGTATTTCGCATTTCCCATTTCCAGTTTTGTATTCTTTGTATCGCGAGTTGCACGGAATCTGAGAAAATCGAACGGAACGAAATCCAAGGCAAATGTAAAGTTCAGCGATTCCATATAACGGATAGAATCGTGGAATAGGAACAAAATCGATCTTCGCATGAAACGATGGCGTACATCCGGCGGCAAATTGTACATATTGAAACGAATTTCCAAGCTGTACCCCCTGTTCGATACGAGAGGAAAATTCAGGAAATTTCAAATCTATTAAACGTATAAACTTTGCGTCGAACGAGAAGCGACATTGTATCCTTCAGGGCGCGATTATTTCATAAAAACCAAACAAAAAGACAAGGTAGGTACATATCTAGCGTCGAATTCATCTGTCCGTATCTATCAAGTACTTTGCATTTGTAAGCGAAGGAACGATCAGGCGTTACGATGCTGTCTGAGCCGCTCGAGAATTTGTAATTCGACGAAACAGTAAACTTTCCTGTTATTACAGCGTGCAGTGTCCGCGTACTCGCTTCCGTCCATCTGCTTGTCGCAGCATACCCACTCGCGTAATTGCCAACAAACACGTAATTAGAGTTTATAGAAAAAGCTGCGGTAACCAGTATACCGATTCGCTAAGAGCGACAATTCTTCGAAAGAGTTGCATTCTTCCGGCCAAGAACGGCCAATAAAAAAATATAAAAATATATATATATTTATATAGAATCGTCGGTTCAGCTGGGTTCTTTTGTACATTAGCCTCGAGGTCAACTTGCAATTGCGGTTGAGCGATTGGTTGAACGAGAGGAAAGTGTAGTCGAGGAGATGTCGCCCTTCGACAGAGACGCAGCCGGGCGGTGCGCGTTTTGTTCGAGAACAAAGGCGATGAGACGCGTTTGCAAATGTACGCGAACAGCAGGAGGAGAAGAAATCAGAGACAAGACCGTTGTTAAAGAGATGCGCACAGAGGGGACGCGGAAAAGCTGGTTCACGCACTCATTAAGCGGGAAAAATGGCGACAGTTGTTTTTGCACGCGCAAACAGATTTAATCCAGACGGGCTCGCTGACTTTTCACATTGTTTCCGCAATTTTAGGCAAGCGAGACGGACAAATGGGCGGAGAAAGCATTGCGGTTTCTGGCAGAGTCGAGTACCGCGGCAAACGTTCTCGTTGCTAAATCGAACGTTGTAGATTTCTCCAATTTTTACAACACCTCCCTCTTTCCTCCAAACACCCCGTACGTCCGACGTCGTTGGACGCGAGATATCAACCTCGTACCACGAGCAATAGGAACGCGATGTGAAATTTCCTACAACCGTGTTGCAGTATCAAACAAAGCGCGCAAACGTTCCGTCTCGTGGGATGATCTATCCAGCGCGTTGACGCTTTATCGAAACGCAGCTGTACAGCGCAACGCGATGTAACAACCGATCGATCGCCTTTAATATATCCGCTATTTTTAAAGGAGACAAACCGTCTCTTTTGCACGCGAAGGATCCTCGCAGATTTCAAGATCGCCTTTGTCTTTCTCGGTGATTCGTTGCGCTTTTCACGAGATCGATTACGAGAGATCTCGCACAGAAGAGCCGCTCGATAACAAATAAGGGCGGAAGAAACAACCTTGAACTACAGGTCGTCGGAAAGAAGAACGGAAATGTCGCGATAGGCTATGTTTCTAAAGGGCGGAGGAGATTTTCGGATTAAAAGCCTGCTTGCCTGTGCCATGCGACTTTCAGCTCGTGCCATCCTGGCTGTATCTTTCAAGCAACGCCAACTAACAACGTCAACGATCTTTACGCCGGTCTTTACGCGTCTTTGGCAAAACAGGTATCGTGAAGAAGGCTGGTAATCGAACGATCGCCGATCGTGTTAGAAAGAAATACGGAACAGCACGGAAATCTCTTTTAAACGTATTCGTCCACTGTTCGCGAGTAATGCTTTACGGGTAAGAAAGCTGTCGAAGAGACTGGTCGAAAGCGAGACAAACGCGAAAATTTGTCAAAACTACACGATGCGAACTACGCAGCGAAGAAAATTCGAGGAGTGGCTAAAAGTTACAGGCGGCAGCCTTTACGCCCTTTGCGTGGACGGTCAAAAAACGAAGAAAGTGCAATCGTAATTTACGCGCATCGCCTAACGCAACGCGTAAACGTTGTTCGATCCAACGCGATCCGTTTCCTCTTGACGCAGGGCAACAACAGCGTGGAAAACGCGACTCGAGCAGAGATGCGGCACATGGCTGTCTCTTGCAATCAAAAAATCAAAGAAAGAAAAAGAGTACACACACACTTATATATATATATATATATATACTTATATATATATATATATATATATATATATATATATATATATATATATATATATATATAATATATATATATATATTTATATATAAAAATATAAAATATATATATATATATATATATATATATATATATATATATATATATATATATATATATATATCGGTTCGTATAGGAAATTTTCCAGGCCAATGAAAGTCAAATTTCTGCATGAAAATGCAGCGAAAGCGAACAAAGTAGCGTCTGTCGAGAAACAAGTGCGAGAGTTACGGACAACTACTGGACGAATGTGCAACTACTTGTTTCTAAACAGCCGCGTTATTTTAAAGGAGCCGAGGTATTTTAATATCGGTATATGTTAAATGAAAATTGAACGAGTTACAGGAAGTCTCGATATAATCTTGAAGGTTTTGGGACGAGTTTTAAAAGGTTCGGGGCGAAACGCGATCGCTCGTCGCGATAAACGCAGTCTCTTTCTTCTCGCCTTGTCGCCGCTAATTACCACGCGGTATCGCTAACCAACGTCCGAACGAATGGTCTGAAAATTGTTCTACCAAATGCTGGAAACTACGCGCGAGTTTTCGCATCGATCGCGATATAACGATAGAATAAAGAGCGGAAGAGTTTTTAAATCGTAATTGCCGAATACAAAGCGCGAATAAAACATGATAACGAGAAAGAGGATATTTCGTTTGATTTAGCAAATAAATACCGATCGTTTTATAGGAAAATGTTGTAAAATTGGAAATACATATAGGCGCGCGCGTGTTTGCCTGCTTGTTAAAATAAACGCTTTTAATCCCGTTCTTCGCGAAATAAAATACCATTTGGCCGCGATCTTCGATATTCCGCGGAATCGCCAAATTATTAGAATAACACGAGCAATCGCGACTCGTTAAGTTATAACTTTGTTTCATTTTATTCGAAGGCAGTTACGCCAGTTTCACAGCTTTGAGAAACGAACGTTAGCGCAGAAATGGTATACCATCCGTCTAAATATCCTGACCCGAAAGTTTAGAAACGTTCTTTTTCTAGTTTGTCCAGATTATTCAAAGCAAAGAATGCGATTAAATCGTTGGATTTCAACCACGTACGTTTCCAACATACCTTCGTTACGGCCGTGTGCGTATCTCGACGCGATTCCATTCAAACAGAGTACTTACCGATTACCACAGCTTGAGCAGTCGCCGGAATCTGTAAGAAGCACAAGTACGTTTTTATTTGTACAATTTGGCTCGTGTGTTTCGTATCGTAGCAGGTAGTTTATATTATCTAAATGGCGCGCTCGAATAACTCGTAAACATTGTTATCGTGTTATTTGAGAGATTGTTACGCTTGTTCCGAGGAACAGAGGCGCGTTTCACAGTGTACGCACGTACTTTTTTGCCAAGGCGTCGTAAATGGTTCGTCGGGACAGGAATCGGCGAAATTGGCAAAGAAAACGGGACAGACAGAAAAGTCGTGAAAGGCGATCTCTTTGACGAGTTGCAATTTTTTCAAAGTATCTTTGACTTTAGTATCCTAAACTATCGACGAAAGCATTGACTTTAGTTTAGAAACTTGGCTTTAATGTTGCAGCGTCGACCCAGGGACGAGCGTTTGGAAAGAAAGGCAAATTTAGCAGTAGACGTCGCGCAATCGCAAGCCGCTTGTCGTTTCTTTCGCGATAGGACGAAACTTTAGATAGAACGACTCTACGGGACTCTGGCCGATACAGATTTCTTCGAGAGAACACGTATATCCAAAGAATAAGACAAAGAAAGCCGAATCGGCCGAGATATTTTTCCTTTCGGGCATTCGAGCACTTTCGGTTGAACGGAACGTGCTGCGCATTAACCGAGCGTTTGCGCAAAAAACCATTCCACCATTAATCTTTCGCAGAGTCGATCGTGTTCGAGTTCAAGTATACGGACACCTGTTGCAACGTCATCGAGTGTCAATCAGAGTGCCGCAGGGATCGACTTTGAACGTCATTCTCTCGCTACTGGCTACCGACGACGAATCAACAACCATCGTCTCTCGGTCGGTAAAACGGATTATATCCGCGGATGTGGCAAAACTAAACGCGAAGAAAAAAGCCGCATTCGAGGGCAGGAAAACTACTTAACGGCAGCAGATCGAGGGATATTTTGCGAGTAGGTCTCCGCCAGAAACTCTGTCGGATTCCGCGCTGGAAGAAACCAGGGCGGAGAGACAATTCTGTTTGTCTCTTGGATAATACGGTAATCAAGAGCCAAACACGCGCGTGCATACCACGTACACTTAATTACGGAGGGATCCCAACTTCCAAATGAAACAGCTAGCCAGCGCGCTGCCTGATTCCTGCAAATTTTATTCCATTCTCGCGGTCCTCGGCTTGTATCAAGGAAATTCATCATCGCGCGGTTATTTGCCGAAATTGGAGGCTGGCGGAAAATCCGGGAAAAATAAGGAAAATCCAACGGTACCTCGAACGACGATAGCCGAATTGACTCAAAACAGGCAAGAGTCATCGAGAAGCTTACAACAGTTTGGCAAACAACATTTCTTTGCAAAAGTATTCGAGGAAGGCAACGTGTGTCGTCCCAAGAAGCGTAAGAAAAGAGTAGTAAAACGTCTCTCGCTCCTTACAGTTACTAAAACGCATAAACCTTTTCCGACTAATCCAGCTCCGCTGCAGCCAAGCAACGGCGTATACGTGTAGCGCAGTCTTGGTTATCCGAGCGCCGTTTAACCAAACTTCCCCGCTATCCGAGGTATCTCGAAGTTTACGGTAATGCTTTGCAATTTGGCCGGTATCTCTGATTCTTTTCAAACTTTGGCCTACATTGAAAAGGACCGTTTTAAAGGCCAATGTACGTACACGCGTTGTGATTTAAAAGCGAACCTAGAGACCCAAGTCAAAGGGCCGACGAGCAAAAAGAGTAAAAGGACGCATGGCAAACGATCGAAAGAACAACACAAACGAGTAAAACGACGACGTTTGCTGATATTTCGAGATTCCATTCGAACGCCAGTTACAGTACACAGCGACGAAAGCGGATTTTCGCAGTTTGGTGAAACGATATTCCGTACGAGTGTCGCGCGGCGAATAATGTATTTAATTAGCGGGTGAAAAAAGGTGGAGGGGTATTTCACGGTTTATGGTGCGCGAACGCGTTTCAAAGAGAAGGCGTCGCGACACGGCCGGGCACGGAGAGGTGGGAGAGCGGTTCACGGGGTGGCCAACAAAAAAAACCACGCGTGACATCTGCCGTCCGCCCAGGCGAAGCTTTTTTGTAATAAAGCGACGAAATCCCAGAAAAACCGTCATCGCGGATTAAGCGGCCGCCGATATTAAAGCGCAATCTGAAATTCGACGGCGGCACTGCCCGGAGAAGCGCACCGCGACAAAGGCAGAGCGCGAAAGAGACAGAAACGGGCAGGAGAGGAAAAAAGGGCGCGACGAGTGCATCGGCTGTTATTTGCGCGGCAAATGGTCGTTTAATGGTTCTCGTTGCGTATACACGGAAAGGAACGTCCGCCAATCGCGGTGTCGCATAATTGTTTTTGCAAAGCGCGCGCTCGAACGTCGCCGTGATACAAAATAGCTGGCCAACCGAGTATCGTGTAAAGCGTTTGCCATCGATTATCCGTCTACCTAAACGCCAATTGCGATTGACGCGTTGACGCTCGCTGCTCGTTCTCGAAACGTACACGGCGTCCCACCGTTCGGAACAAGAAAGAAGCAGACGTTTGCCAAATTTCGCCACAGATTTCATCGCGAACGCTCGATCGCGCATCGACGCTCGCGACACAGGTTGACTCTTTGTCTGAAAATTAGTCTCTCGCGTCGCTCGGAAATTCCATGTTCGAGTAAACGTTCCTTCCAACTTGCTCGTTTCGGCGTTGGCCACTCTGATATCGCACACAACGGTTGGCCCGATTCACGAACAAACAAAGAGACAGCGACGCGACGGAATCGGCCGCCTCGGTCGTTGGTCGTCGGTGGGAATGAAATCTCGGAAGAAGGTAAGAAAGAGTAATTTTAAGAAGCGAGCCGTTAACCTCGTTAAGCACGTTCTCCGCGTTTCGTCGACCACGCGGCGAAATTACGTTTCCCGCGAAGCGTTAAGGGTCGCGCGAGCTAAAACAGCGGCGTGACATCGTAGAACGGAGAAGAAGAGGCCGAAACGGAGTAAGATACGGCAGACATTATCAACAGGTATCTCGCGTTTAAGCATTCATTGGCGATCATCCAACGTTGGTCTACGAAAGGAACGCCTCTTCCTCTCGTCTCTTTCGCAACTTCTTGCGACGTAGCGACGAAGTAGCGACGAATTGGAGCAAACTACCATCCTTTGCCTGTGCTCGGAATCATCTTGAACGTTGCTCGTTCGAAACGTACGCTATCGTACGCTATCGTACGCTCTATCGCAGAATCACGAAATCGTAGAGCGAACGCTAATTTGTGTTTCCTTCGTCGTGATTTCGTCGAGTAGCAAGCGCGCCGTTTGAAATATTTGGCGTCAACAGGTAGAAAGTGGAGTAGAATCGCTGGCAGTTTGATCAACATTTTCGGCTCGCGCGTCCAGGATTAAATCGAATCCATCGCTACAGGAAAATCCATTACGTCATTCTCTTTCTACCGATTAGAAAACTTCTAATTGATGGTCCTGCAGTTCGGCTTACTAATTTTTGCTCCGCCCGACGTAATACTCGAGAAAATACGTATCAGTGAAAAATGCGCTTGTAATGAATTTTTAATGCGCGTGAAATACCGTCTGCGTGGAAACTCGATCGAGCTTGAACCTTGTAAAATCGACGACCCGATATGCGAACGATTCTTTTCGGGCCGTTTGCCAAAAACGAGTTCGCTGAAATGCCACAACTTTCAAAACTCAAATTCCCAACGTTCGAACTCGCTCGATCATCGGCCAAACGTCAGCCGGAAGCTGACTTGAAAATTCCCCGCCGCGTTTAGTGGCAAACTGACAAAAGGCGCAAAGTGTTTTTACGCGACAAAACGCGCGAGCTTTTTGTTCATTACGTAACTCTTGTTTAACATTTTACGCTCCAACAGGGTCGTAAAGCGTACCGCGAGCGTGCTTATATTCTAGAAATATTTCGTCCTTCCGTCACCGGCCGTATTAACATTGTTCTTCCTCTATGAATTTTAACAATCGTCGCTTTAGCTCGCTGTTCCGCTACGTAAAACATCCGCACGTATGCAATCTGTCGTCCGCTGAAAATGAAATCTCTTCTCGCGCTCCGGCTTGCGGCCAGGTCGGCGGCGGAATCCGCGTTCGAACGGCTTTCGCGTAATCTCTGCTACTTTTATTTCACCGATAGTTTGCCGTCCAAGTACACGCGCCCCTTTGCGTTTACGCGGAGCGCGCGTTGCCACACGAATGGATTCTCTTAGCCAGAGTTTTGTTTCGTCGAGACGGGCATCTTGTTCGGAGGCCGATATAGCGGCGACGTTTGACTTTGTTGAAAAGTCCGCTGTGCGTTGGAGCGCGGCTCTCGATCGAACAGGATAAAGCGACGAGACGGTTTGTCGTACTCCGACCTGGAACAGCCTGTCCCTCGGCTACGATCTTTGAATCTGATCGCAAAGCGTTCAACGTTCATCGAACGTTGCTCTTGAAATCGTCCAAGTGCATCTCGCCAGCAATTTCTGCGACTATCTGCAAGCGAACCTATCTTTGTCTGCGACTGCAACGAAACGCGAGTTACTTTGCAACTCGGTTCCTTCGCGCGTGCCTCTCTTGCAACTTAAAATCCTCTGTCCTGTCTCTCGCCGCTTATCCCTCAGCATCGCTGCCAATTTGCAAACATTTATTCCTACGCTCTTTTTATTCCTTACGCTTCGACCACGCCGCGTGATTCTACTTTTGTTTTCACGATATTCGTTCGCGTGATATTTCGCTACTCCTACGAAGCGACTCTCCTCTCTTTCCTTTCATATAAGCGTATCGAGCCACTCGAGTCATCGGCGGCCACGTCGCACGCACGACGCTAATCTTCTAGAATCTTTCTCGATCGAACAAATTTCGTATATCCGATGCTCGTTCTAAAAGCATTTTCAAAACGACTGGCCCCTATTTAATGAAATCAATTCTGTTTTACACCTAAATTGCAACTCCTGCAACCTGTAATTTACTAAAATCGCGCAGCTTTCCAACGTTTCAGGAAATTTCTTCGATTTTCCATAGGACAGTGTCCTTTAGGATCGGGAACAGGAAGATTAATCTTTAGATTCTCATAAAACGCAGATGAAAGTTCTGCCAGACTTTTTCGAAAACCGTTTGCCAAAACTTTTGCACTTTGATGTAACCAACGACTTGCAAGTAGAATCGACTTGACGCGTATTCAACAAATTATCTTAATCTTAAGCCAGCGCGAATTTCGCGCGGACTGTTTTCTCATCGATCGGAATTATCCACCGCTACATGGGCGCCGCGAAAGAAACTCGAAACTGGAAAAACTCAAACTCTCGCCGCTTAATTCCTTTGTTGAAGAAGAGAAAAAAACCGTAGTTGTACACTTGTTAGCGTAAAAGGAATTATCGAAAGATTCGTCGCAGCTACGCCGACTTTAAATTTTTCCACGAGAGTTTCGACGTTTATCAGAATTTTAGCATAGAAACGCGGACAGCGTTCTTGCGTCTGCGAGTACCTTTTAACGCGCCGATTCCACCATAGATCGTTCTCCTCGTTCAATCACCGTAGGAACGTACGGAACGTACACGTTCCGACTTTTTCGTACGGAATCGCGCCTGTTACTCGGCAGCACCCTGCACGCACACGCAGGTAGAAACAAATTTACAGAAGGAACGAGCTGTAATAACAAGGTGCACGTCGGTTTTACAAAAGCCATACGTTCGAAATCAACTTTCGACAAATCGTTGTTTGCCCTTTCTTCGAACGGAACAGCGAGCAGAAAAGAAGAAACGAAGAAACCTAACCCCAATCGGCTCGCTTTGATCCGAAAAGTGCCAAGCTATATCTGTCAAAGTGTATTTGCAAGCTGTTTTTTTTGAAGCAGCAACGAACCCTGCGTGTGGATACGGAATCCTTCCGCGACGTACGAGTGAAAAAATCAGACGATATGGAAGGAGATAAAAGGCAGCGAGCATTAGCGCGCTATTAATCCTTCGCATCAGGTTCTCGTTGGCGTTTGCGAAAAAAGAAAGGAGCTTTGTCGGTTACAATCCCTCGTTTCGATGCAAGGAATAGCGACAAACAGCCGCTGTAAATTGCTGGCTGACGCTGCGATAGAATATATAGACGCGTAATCTTCGAGGCGCAAAGAGATAGAAAAGACGAAAGTAATCTAAAAACGCTATTTCTACACAGTATCCGTAATTCGAACGATCGAAAGCTCGAGCGATATGGAAGAAAGCACTACGTTTAATCGACTATTGAATTCGTTGGGAATTCCACGAAACAAACTGTCCACGCCTGTTGCTACGCGATTTAAAAAAACTACACGCGTGAATATTCAAATGCGCCGTTTCACTCGTCATAAATAATAACACGAATAAACGGAATAACACGATCTCCGCGACAGTGGAACACACACGCGTCAACGTCGATAGTCAATCCGAGAGATTCTCTAAAGAGCAATATGACGCTGTAATCTGAACTAATTGGGTCCGCGGGTAACGATTTTTCTGAGTAAACGCTTTCTACAAAAGTACGTGAAAAGCACGTCGAGAGCAAAGAGATCGATCGGTAATTTGCACTTTTCGCGGCGAAAGAACGTTCGGTAATTCAGAATCGACTCTCCAAAGGATATTTGATTACAACGTTTACTTTGCTCGGATCCCATATTTGATCTCGGCCTCCGATTTGGCTAAGCCTACGATCTTTATTCAACGTGTTCCACCATCGGCTATGATTTTCGGACGTTTTCCCGCCAAGCTCGACCAGCACACTCCCAAAGCCAAACTTTCTTCTCTTCCTCGCGGTTCAAACATACGCCAGACAACCGTCGTAAACGGCATTACAAACATTCGCATGAGCTAGCTTAATCGCGAAACAACCGCTTTTTGGCCGAGTTCCGAAGCGAGCAATGATCGAAACGTTACTTTTCGATCGCGCAAACGAATTAACGAGACTGGCTAAAGCGCGCGAGCAGAGAGACTCGAAGCCTCTGCAGTCCGATTCTGGCGAATAATGACTTTTATCGCGTACAAGGTAGCCGAAAATCAGCGTTGCAACGATTAACAAGCTGCAGGAAAGAATACTTTTCTTAGGGGAAATTTTTCGGTGGCTCAAAGATGATTGTATTTCGTCCAAACCCATGCCCATTCGTTACAGTACAGTATAGCGTAGCCTACGGCGAAACAAGACGCGAAAAGAGCTTGTCATCGGCGCGAGAAAATATGGTCAAAGGTATATCGGAGGAATTAAAGCGTCGCACGACGACAACTACAACAGCCTTCGTCCAACGAGCTGCTCCGAGAGAAGAGTAAATCTAAAACGTAAATCTTTTGTCCTTGCTTTTCCAAATTCCTATATCCGCTCGAGTATTTCCACTTATTCGTCGATACTTTGAACGGTGTTTTTGCCAAAGAAGCGACAACGGAAAGCGAATAATACCCAATAATAATAATAATACCCAAGAGTAGAAACGCAGGCGGAACAAAGACGAGCGGATCGGGTTCCAATATTTGACGCGCTACGTCTATATTCCTATTTACGTTACTACGTTACGCGACAATTAATCGTGTGCGCGAAGCGAAGCGAAGCGTCGTGGAATTTTTAATTATAACCGCCGTCATTACCGACGATGACACGTCCTTTCGGAATTTCCATCCTCAATCTCTAGCGCCGGCTCTCGAAAGCCTGCTAAAAAAATGACGTAAACGTAACGGCGCGCACAAAGCTGTCTCGATCTATTACGAAAAGCGAAATTAACGCTGCAGACTCGTATCCACCAGTATCGTAATCGCCAGGGGATTCGATTGCGATGTTAACAAACGAAGGAGGAAAGGTAACGCGTTGCTGCACACACACACGGATGGATCCGCCACCGTTTTAACGTTCGGCCAGGCTCTTCTCCGGCGGAAAGTTTTTCCATCGCTTGGCGAAAATTGCGTCAGGATGGTTAATGGTCGTCACGACGGACCGAGCCCATCCAGCAAACCGAGAAGAATGCATTCAGAGTCTGCGGAATAAAAGGGGAAAATAGCTCGGACGAATGTCGCCAACAAAGCGTCGGCGTATCTCTGCCGCGACTAACACGCTTTGTCGTGAAATTTATTGCTATTGAAAATAATAGTCGTCCCTGCTGCTCGCCCGATGTATCTTTATCGCGTTGCACGCTCGTACTTTTCATTTCGAATTTACACGCTGACCGATACTTGCAATATATGCGATACTTTGCAACTTTGCAAAAGTCCTCCTTGGAACCGGATCTTTCGGACTGTCCTGCAGTGCGCGCGCGTGTCGCTCTTTGTTCGTCCGCGAACGGCAATCTCGCCGCGACGCCAGTTTTCACGCTCCAACTTTTTCGCTTCGCTCGCGATTACCTTTCGTATCCGCGCTACTGATTTGCCAACGTTTTCTCGTTTGCGTGTTCGCAAAATTGAGAAATTGACGCGCATCCAAGCGGGATAAAAGTAATTAAACGCTGTCAGCGTCGTTGGAGCCCGGCTGTTTGGGCATTCGCGGCAAACGTAAACAACCACGTATCCAATACTTTGAGGACGAGACAAATTTTGATCGAACGGTAAACGCCACGTTTCGCTCGGATGGGGAAGAGCTACGTGCAGGAATCAGGCAAAGAGTTTGTTTTTCCCGCTAGAAACAGCCATCGATAGCCGCGCTGCCAGAGTTTTCGTCGAACAAGAGCGCACGCGTTATGGCAGACGCGCGTTCGCTGGCCAGCCTACGCGAACGGAAAAGCGGCGAAGAAGAGACGAGAAGAGCGTTCTGTTTTTGTTATTTGCTCGAACGAGGGCCTCGTGAACCTGCATAACTTGCCGTCGCTGGCTACACCAAGGTCGTTCGGGCCGCTCTCACGGAGAATTCGCGGATGGAACGAAATGCGGAACATTAATTCGAGCCACGGACGAACGCGGAGAAAGGCAAACGAAACGTCGGCCGGAAAAATGTTCGCTCCAGTGGATCTTCGGATGCGCCGGATAAAGAAAGTATAATTAGAGATATCTCGGAGATAACTGCTAACCGTCGCTCGAGCGGCCGACTGTGTCAGAAAGCGTCGGTCCAGCCGTTTGTTCATCGACGTTCGCAGCACCTTGCCGAAATCGAATTAAACACCGACTCGTTGTTTCGCGTACAAGACGGAGACGCGACAAATTCCGTGGCTTTCTCCAAAATCGTCTCGCCCAATTTTTTCGAGTCAGAGTTTCTCGCTTGAAACTTTCAAACTCTGTGCGTGTAGTTTTTATTAAACTCTCGCTTACGCGTTAAAATTTCTCCCTAAAGCGGCACTTGAAACATAAATCGACCGAAATGACAAACAAAGGGTGGAAAAGCGTGCCGTTCGCGGCGCTAAATACGAGCTTGCAGGGAAGCTTGAAACAGTCGGATCAGTTTTCAGACCGAATGCTCAAAGTTTCAGTTCGATACGGCGGAAGCAAGGACGCGCGGCAAAACAGATTGCCATAAGCGTGCAAATGTTTTTCAAAAACGTTGATCCGACGTTGATTCGTCGTCGCTGATCTCGTTGCTCAACGAATGGCAACGGAAGGGACCTAAGGAACGCGAATGCTAGCAGCGACGCGATCGAATGAAACTGGCGAGCGAGCGAGCGAGAGAGAGAGAGAGAGAGAGACTTGTTAGTGCCGCTGCTTTTTCTTCGTAGATACGATCGAGAATATCGACGACGATGAAAGACAGAAAAAGCGGTTGGACATTGTAACGAAAATGAAGAGCGCCGCATAAAGGAGCGGAGAAATTGAAACGTCATTGTCCCCGACTGCCGAGCGATTAGAACTGACAAGCAATTCACCTATTTCGTTTCCGTTCGACTTTGCTGCTCGTTGAAACGGTTAATCGGAGAATCTTTCCAATTTCTTCGCAAAGTCGCGTAAAGGTTGGCAGCAGCGATAATTTCCTTGGTCGCACGACTTGCGTCGAGTTTCGCAACGCGAGGCGAGGCGCGGCGAAAATTCCGGCGGAATTTTTCCCTGGCCGTGGACGAAAAACTTTTGCTCGTGATCGCTCGACCAAAGTTTATTTCGCCGTTTAGCTCGATTTGCCAGAATTTCTACAAAGTTTCGCCTCGACGTTTGCCACCGTTTCCTAATACACTCGTCCTTTTTGCGATTCGTTCAACCGGCTCCGGCAACGATACCGTCTTTGCGACGAAGCTGCAAACTCGACAAAGGGGTAGGCGACGATTCGCTTAATCGTCAAAGCAAAGAAGCGGAAACGGCTCTTTAGGTACACCGGCGCATTAGGTACAGCGTATACCGTTCCCAATCAATATCGAACGTTAACAAACCTTTCCCTTCGATCTTTGCTAACTTGGATCGTATTGCCATTTTTGTCCAACCGCCAAGTTTAGTGCTTGAATTCTCGTTTAAAAGAATGAGAATTTACGCTTCGCGGTTTACAATTTCGAAACGCAATTTGTAGAAACATGGACGGTCGGTCTTTGCGATTTACACGATCGACGGAAGAAAAGACAGCGACTCGACCAACTTTATCTTCCGTTGATCTACGTCCGAATAGACTCACCGCCGATTTTCACGCGAACCCGATTAGACAAACAGAGGGCAAATGTAATTGGCATTCTCGAAATTTGATCGCAGTTTGAACGCGATTGTAAAACGGTTCTAAATAGCACGGACGCGGAGACGGAGACGGGGACGGGGACGGGGACGGGGACGGAGACGGAACATCGGAGAAGAGCGTAAACTCCGGTTCGCAACGACGTAGTAAATCGCAACGGTCGCGGCAACGTTTGTCCAAGGGGCAGAGGCTCGTAGTTGAGACAAGTGCGACAAAGAGCGAAAAAGCGGCATAAAGCGCGAAAGCAGTCACGATCGTCAACAGGTTCTACGAGCCAGCCGAAAGTCATTGGCAGTTCTCCAAAGAAGAGTCGGTGAGGGACGCCGGTCCACAGGTGCTCGGAACGGGCACGGTGGTAGCTCGGTAAAGAGCGCTACGTATACGTGGCTGCCGAACGAATTGGCAAAGGGTGCCACGAGCGAAAAAAGTCTCCGGCATTCGCGCGTTACCTTCGCAGTTACTCTTTAAAGGAATTGCCCTCTCGCACACGCCTGCTCGTTTCCACCAAATTCCATTCGGATCTTCTCTTCGTCTCTTCGTCTCTTCGTCTCATCGCGTCTCCGTTTCTCATTCGAGGCCAGAGTCGGCCTCTCCGACAGATTTACCGACGTACGATCGAAATTCGAGCTCGCTTCGAGTCCATCGTTCCAATCTGACGAATCAACGAACGGATCAACGAGTCGTCGCTCGTGCTACTCGAAGCCGACTTTGAGGTACGTGGTAATCGATAGCGGGCGACGACAGCGAGTCGCTCGTATCGTTGCGACAACCCGCAGGATTTTCAACAGGTACGCGATCTCGCAACCACGACTCGACGAACAACGATTCGCCGCGTCGTCGGTCACTGGTCGATCCGCATCGGAAACGAGAATGCCGCGGCGTCCAGCCGTACGTGCTACCCTTCGACGATCGAGAGATCTCTCGATGCGAATCACGTGCAAAACGTTTTGCGCACGAGGTTTCGTCGCACATGGAAGCAACGAGGGAGAGCGGTCGGTCGGAGACCGAGGCAATCTCGTCAACAGGTTCCCAGCGAGGCGAATCGTACGCGACGATCCCGGTCGAAAACGCGCTTCGATGGACGCAGCTGTTGTAACCACTTACCCGATTAGAGGTTGCTCGGAGACGCGCTCGAGGAAGCGTTCGAGAAGCGGCGTGAGCGACGCGGACGAGGCGAACGACGACGACGACGACAACGACGACGACGACGACGACGACGACGACGACGACGACGACGAAACCCTTGGCCGTAGCCTCAAAAGCATAGCACTGTTCGCCGGCCCTTTTCCTCCGTACGGCAAAGGGGGCAGCAGATTGGCACGCGCGCGGTTCCACTCGTGGGGGTGTCGCGGTGCGACTGTAGCACAATCGCTACCCTCTCGCGCTCTCGCCGACTCCATCCCTCCGCTCTTCTCTCCACCCTTCCAGCGCTTCGCCACTATCCCCCCTTCTGTCCCATTCCCTCCCTTCCTCGTTTCTTCTCGCTCGGTCCAACGCCGACCCTCTCTTGCCCGCGTTCCCAACCGATCTCCTTTCTCTCTCCCTCTCTCTCTCTCTCTCACTCGCCGCGTCTCTCTGCCTCGCGCGCCTCCACCCTCCTATTTCTGTTTCCGTCTGCAGCCGCGCAGTATCCCCACCGCCGAAACCGGCAGGCCACTCCTGCAGCAGCGGCGTGCGTGCCTTTTCCCAAAGCCCCACTACTCGCCGCTCTCACGCGATAACCGTGGTGGCTGGTTGACGGAGCGGCTGACTCACCGACTCGCTTGGATCGCTCCGTACGCTCGCCAAAGCCGCGCACCAACCTCTAATCGGCCCGCGCACGCCTTCGCGCTACCGAATTTTACGCGAATCGCGCCAAAACTCTCGCGTCTTTTCCCTTCTGTTCCGCGTTTTACGACCCGTTCTGCATTTGCTAAATTGTTGTACCCTCCTTGTTTGCAAAATGATCTTCCAGTTTTATCTCTTTGGTCGAGTCTCCTTTCCGCACGAGCGTTGCTCTTTGACCAAACCTATCGAGACGCGTTGTCCACGTCCAAGAGAAAACGCGTTTAGTGTTTGCGTTACGTTTGCTCCAAGGGCCCGCGTGCACTATAGGAATCTTCTTGGGCGGCGCGTTCTTGCCTGGCCGAAGAACTGTACGCGGAACCAAGCAGTTGCCTCGTACAAAAACCAAGGAGGTTTGTCCATAATCTGATAAGCGAGGTCGCGTGGCATCGATCGTACAAACTACGAGCCGAGTTCTCGCACATTCTCGAAAGCGTAACGGGCGTCTCGCTGTCATCAGGACGCGTCATCAGCCGGAGCATTTGCTCGTCACCAGATTTTCAGCAAAGTTTTCAGCGAACAGCGAGCGACTCGAATTTAACATTATGCGGCTACGTCGTACGTCGTATGCGATCTACATTTTCTCGGCCAACAAACCTTCAACGATATGGAATAACGTTGCTTGTGTAACGTCCAGAAAGATCTTCCTGACGCCACCCGAGAGCTAGGTATCTGCCCACTCGCCGATAACACTTGGGTATGCGACAGCGATGGGAATAAGACAGCAAGCAAACTCCCACCCATAAAGTATGCGAACCATAACGAAGATATAAAAACTTTGGTCCTTTAGTAAAAAGCTCAGTCTGTATTCTACAACCTAGTCGTCGACTAATAAAGCGAACGAACGTGTTATCGTTAATTCGCCTTTCTTTCTTATCCTTTCCCATCTCGTCGATTATTACGCGACACTTGCAACGCTACACGCGTATAGCAGGCGAGTATATACAGAGAGCGTGGAGCGCAGAGTTTCTCGCTCTGAAAAGACAGAGGCTGGACAAAATCGGGACGATACACTTTCCTCGTCCTTCGTCTCGACCTTTGTACAACTTGGCCAAAGCACCGGCGTTCGTTAAATGCCGCGATGCTCAAACGTTTCTGCGACCGATTCGAGCACGACGCAACGAGAAAAGCAACTTTGAATCATCGTGGAACAGCCACGAAACGCTATCGCTGATCTCCGTTTCGTCGCGCTAGTTACGAAAACAAGCGTGCGGTGATATTCGCCACTTGATGCGCGCGCGTGCAAATTTTATTCGTCGGTTTGTTCGTCGCGCGACAAACGAGCTGCCTAATCTCGTAAACTACTTTGATCGATATGTCCGGTGTAACGCGTTCCGTGCACCATTGTGTTTCGCTACTTGAACCGTGAAATGCCGTGTCGCGTTGTAATTACTTTTCCATTATCGCGACTTTGCTACAAAATCGAAAGCTGCTCTTTCATCCGTGTGGATCGCCGCGTATCGGCAGCCGATCGAGCCATTCCTGTGCGCGGTCGCGTACGCCGTGTCGTTAGTCGCATCGATCCAGTTGCTCCGGTTGCAATACATCGATTTATCAAGAAACAGCTTCCGTCGAATAACCATAGTTTTCCGTTGCGTCGCCTGTACACGGATGTCGATTCAGAGGCAAGAGGAACGAGCGAGGAGACGGAAACTCGCGGAAGCGAATGCCTGCTGTCCGCGGACTCTTTAATTAAATCTGATTAATTAAAAAACCTCGAGATAGCTAGCGAAGAGTACAAATTGCCCATCGTTGTTGCAAAGACGAACCATGCACTTGCACATCTGCCTATCGTTTCTTTGCGGCGGAGCGTAGCAGCGGAGATTTCGTGTCTTCGTGCTTTCGCAGGTATTCCGTTCGCGCTAATTTCACTCGTCCATACCGGGACACGGCTAAATTTTGTTATAGTTGGCGCCGCAGGTCGTAAAACGGACCGGTTTTTCTTTCGTCTCAGGCGCCACCTAACCCAGCTCCCTTCGCACGGAATTCCCGGCGCACGATTATCGCCATTACCTACTCTGTGACCCATAGAAATCGTCTCCTCTTGTTTGGAGCAAAAGAGTCGTCGTGGAAGTACGTAGAAGACGGGCGTACGAGATTTACTCGCAGCGTGCTTGCACGCGCAGTAGGAAGGCGACGTATCAATGGGAAATAATGGAAACACGTAGTAGGTGGGAAAGAAGCTCGAAGCAAACGGGATTACCATGCGGATTAACAATTTGGTAATGAAGAATTAATACCGGAAAGCAGTCCATTGGCACAAAGAAAAGCGGATTATCGGCGTTGCCCGCTAATCAGCTTACGTAGAACAGTTGGCGCGGTGAGAATCGGTCACGAGGCAGGACGAAGAACGAATTGATTTAAGAAGCGGCTGGTCCATCGTCTTGTGAAACTCGTGGCGACCAAGCTTCCGCTATCAACGCACCCGTTCAGTTCGTTCGCCTGCATCGACGACGAGGCAACCCTGTGCGCGTTTCCTCGTTGCGTTTGTTGGAAGGCGGCCAGTGTAGCGCAATTTTGCCAAAAGTTTCAAACACAACGGATCTTTGTCGTTGCAACCTTGCATTTTAGCCGATTATTCGATCGATTTTATTCTCGATCGAGTGCAGTTGTCTCGTAAACTACCGGCCGTTGGAGTTGTCGTCGGAGTAACTCGCCGTCGGTGCAGGTAATTAAGAGCGGAGAGTAAGGAAAGTGAATTCGTTCGGCTTGATAATCCGCTTACAGCCGTCGTTTACTTTCCTCGTCGAAGGAATTTAAGAATTCTTTGTTTTGGCGGGTTTCTCCATGGGAAAAAGCAAGAGGGATCGAACGCGACACTCGCCCCTCTCTGCTTCCCTCTTTGCGACGTCACTTTGACATTCTTCTGCAGGGGACGATGGTTCGATATTAGGAAATACCTTCTGCCAACTCTCCGTTACACAAGGCGAGTGTGTGTGTTCCTATAAAAACCATCGCGCTCCCTAGCACGCTCTCCCGAATTGGTTTTAGATTAAGAATTTTTATACCTTCAGGTAAGAGGGTCGCAGGGTCGATGGTATTCGAAGCTCTCCGATTATTTGCTTACGTGGAATATCCATGGTCGGGCTGGCGTCTCCCGATTGAAAACGATACTCGCGCAAACTCGGATTCGTCGTCGTCCACGACCGGCTCTCGGTTTTTACATTTTCATCGTTGGCGGACGCGATTCTCCTTCGATCCTCGGAGGCGACTCCGCGCACTCGCTTCGCCTGGCTTTCGGCTCGTTGCAAAATCACTTTGATTTCAAACGCCGAAACGTCAAAGTTGGTCCAACCCTTTCACCGCGAACGTACAAACTTTGATTCTTTCCTCGTCTACGCGAGACGAGAGCCGAACCATCGTTTCTCCCGATCGAGATCCCTTCAAAGTCCAGACTAATCGGTCCGGCGGCGAACAAGTTACGGGGAAGAAGGGAGACGGTTTCGCGTTCTAAAATCCATGGTGAGCTCGGCGAGAGGCGAGCGGAGACAGGAAAGAGATGGTTCGTGTAAGATAAAGGATGACTCGAGTTCGCCTCGGGCAATATCGTCTATCGGCCGGCAATATCGGCGAGAATCGAAATGGTCGTGATATTTCTTTGAGAGGCGAAAACGAAACAGCCGCGACGGCGCGCGACTCGCCCGAATAAGAAATAATAAAAAGCGAGAAATAGATTTTTGCGGAGAAACGGAGGCGTTGGCTCGGTCGTCCTCTACAATCAGATTTCTTAGAGGGCCGCTCCATCAGCGAGCCGATACTCCTTTGTCGTTATCGGCCGACGCCACGCTATTGGCCCGACAATCACCGCCGAGAGACAAAAGAACGAAAGGAAAGCCACGGACCAAGGAAGGAACGAATACTCGATCGAATCGCCCTGCACCGAAGATATTACGTGCGCGATAAAGGCCCTTCCACCAATGCCACATGTATACGACACAAATTACCTCGAAATTGCTCCTCTTCCCCCGTCTTCCATCGTCTTCCATCGTCTTCCATCGTCTTCCATCGTCTTCCATCGTCTTCCATCGTCTTCCATCGTCTTCCATCGTCTTCCATCGTCTTCCCCGTATCGATAACCGACAAATGCGTTTAACCCGCAGCGACGGAAACGTTCGAAAGTAACGCGCGCCCCTCGGACAAATTGAAAACGACTCCTTGGTCCGCCGGCGCCCTCCAAATGTTTATTCCACGTCGAGAAAAGTGTCTCTTTGTCCATGTCTCTTTCTACGTGGTACGCTTTTCTTTCAAACGAACGTACGTTTCAAACGATTAAACAAGCGGAACGATCTAGCCACCTCTGTCCAAAGTAATCTCACTCCGATCCGTCGCCCGAGACGCCAGCGATCCAGCGCTCTCGAGCACCTTTGCCCCGCCAGATTGTCCGCTCTAGCTCCTTTCTTCGACGTTGTTTCCAAACTCGTCGAGGGATCGAGGACACGCGGCAACCCTTTCTTCTAAAAAGATTAATATCGGGCGACCGACTAATATCGGGCGAAAAAGAAAAGAGAATCCCTCTACTCGTAAACGAGCGTGAATATCGTAAATACTGCGAATAATACCTTCCAAAATACCGTCTTCCTGCCAAAAGAATACATTTAATCGCAACACGTTCCGCATCTCTCACGGTACAACGTCTGCTTTCAACGGTTCCCGTATCCTACAATATCCCAGAAAAGATCATCTTACCGTACTTTCAAACACATACATTCGATCATACTCGAAACATATCCGATGTCGCGCTTCGAGATAGCTCGATACACCTTTCGAGAGAGTTTGTTACCGTTCGAGAAGCCTGACGAGTCAATCACGGAAACTTCTCGATCCTGGATCATCCGACATATCACGCGACTCGGTTACCAACGACATACGAGGTGGGGAGGAGAACAGACAAAGGGACGTAGGAACCAAGAGTGACAAAATTCATCGCTTCTCTCAGAACCCTCGGAAGGCGTACGTCGAAAAGTCAGAACGCAAGCAATCCTCGAAGGCAGTCGATTTCTTAGAATGAAAACAAATCAATCTTAGCATCGTCGCCAAGTGAATAGTTAACTGTCAACCACGTTCGTAAACATCGTTTGCAATATAATATACTTTGATATTGTTAATCAGTGTCAAAATCGTCCAATCGATTTGTCCAGTATTTTCTTCAGAACAAAAGAAAAAAGAGAAAGAAAGACTATAAAACTATAGATTACTTGCCAAATGCGATTCGTCGTTTATTGCGAATGTACGTATGTGTAATCTCCATGTACTCTTTTCGTGTAGCCGAAGCCGTTCCTGGCTGAGAGAGAGAGAGAGAGAGAGAGAGAGGGAGAGAGAGAGAGGGGGAGAGAGAGAGAGAGAGAGAGAGGGAGAGAGAGAGAGAGGGGGAGAGAGAGAGAGAGAGAGAGAGAGGCCTCCAATTATTCGGCCGATGTAAAAGTCCACGCTCGCTCGAAGCACGTCAAATCGGGTCCAGCTTGCCAACTATTCCGGCGTTATTTTACTTTGCGAGAACAAGTATTCATCTGCGTGGCAAGTTGATGCTACGTTGGCAAAGTACAACGGGACTTGGTGAACTGACACAGTTGCAAAGAGACATCGATATTCGACAAGTTTAATACCACTGTCGGAACATTGCCTGACCCCGAGGGTATCCTGCGGTCTAACACAGGAACTCCTCTCGTGGATTCCAACTTTTGTTCCAGACGACGAACATACGTAAAAGCTGGCATGTCAGCTACTCGACGATTAGGACTGGAAGGGCCGATCGCGCCTAACGTATTACGGCCAATCAAAGGCGCAGAGTATCGCGCCAATCCATTCATAATATAATTCGGCCGATAGCAGAAACGATCGGTCTCCTATTCGGGCACTATCGGCGATTTCTTGGAAATGCCAAAGAAACGACGCTGCTCCGATCCATCGTGTGTAGAGTCTGTCCCGACTCTGTGCCTGGTTATCGCGCGATCTCGAATACGAAGCGCGGATAAATCGCGTCCAAGCGGAAACCTTGTTGGTACGTTAGAACTGGGGGCGATTGTTAGAACTTTGTCGCGCGGAAATATTTCGAAAATGATAAACTCGAGATTGCCGTGAAATTTCCAGTGAACGCAACAGTCGCAATTACAGCAAGATGACCAAAGTGTACTCGAGAAAAGTGGCTGATAATTAAACGATAACAGCGTGATAAATTGAATCGGGGAAGATTAAATTCCAGCGTAAACGGTGATTAAACTGCCTCGTCTCCTGGAAAAAGCAGCCACATTTTTCGCATGTAAATAACCGGTGGTATCTTTCAGGGTAGGGCGCGGCAAGGGGCGCGGAGGGGCGCGGAGGGGCGCGGAGGGGAGCGGACGGAGCGGCTAGCATCCCCCATCAATTATAGGAACGCGCTGACAGCAGACGTAACGCGTCGTCGATGCCGCCGGTGACTCGGCCCGGAAATAGAAATAGAAGGGCGAACGAGTAACTAGGTCCGAAATAAAACGCGCAAGACTCGAATCAATAGCGGCTTATCGGGCAGGAGTTTGCTCGCGAGTCCCGTCGGCCAGGCGGAGCGAACCGATGCGATGCATTCGCCTGCTCGCGCGCTACGGCCACGCGACCATAGCCTGCGTCGCGGCGACTACCGCTGAAACGAGAAGAACGCGCCTTTTCATCCTCCTCTCCTTCGCAGAATAAATAGTTTTGCAGTCAGACGCTGCAAAACACGGACAGCTCTACGCGCCGCGCTTTCCAATTTACCCGCCACGCGCTGTCCTCCCCCTCGAATTCTCTTGCCGCAGGCATTTTTTTCCAAGAGAGCAACGAGCAAAAATACCTCGCCGAGAAACGAAATTTCGCAATGAATGGTCGAATGATCTGGACAATGGCGTTGTTTCGTCCCGCCGGACAAATTGTAAATTACAAATTGTAAATGCTCGTTACGCATCGAGTTGCTTCGCGGTAACGCCCAAGCGTCCAATTAAACACGGCCACGCGCGATTTGAAAAAGCGGCGTTGAAAAAATTACTCTTTCGACTACTTTCTACGTTATTCGCCGATCTCGCGTTTCCTCAACGATCATCCAGGTAATTACCGACGCGCGGAGAAACAATCTATTGTTTACACGAGCTCGTCCGGGACGCTGCGTTCGTTCGATTCGCAGGATGGCAGCGGTCGCGTGGAATAGTCGGCGAGCGCATAATTCACGGCTGCCTCGAGCTGCCTCGAGTGTCGCTCCGTTGCTATCGCTTCCTAGAAACGGCCGGTTAAAACGGTCTTCCGCCTCTTGCCATGTCTTTGCCGCCACGAAATCCTTTCGTTACGCGGACAATCTCCGACTCTTTATAACGCCTCTGACCGCGACGACTCTTCCGACATTGCGTATCCTCGACGCTCATTCTATTCAGCTCGCTCTTCCCTTTGCCTGTCCGAGCGCGAGCTCGCAAGCGCCGGGAAACTTTCAAATCTCTTTCTCATTTGACTCGAACGTTGGAAATTTCTTCGTGCAAAAGGTTCTCACCCAAGAGCGATACCACAGCGCCTTTCAACGCTGTACTTTTATCAATGCGACCAAATAGCTATATCTATATCTATATTTGATCGCAAAATTGATTTCGCAATTTACACGTTCGACAATTTTTACACGCGACGAAAGAATTGAAACTCACTTTGGTAAAAACAGCACAGAGAGGCGGTGCTTTCAGATATAAGACGCGTGCTTGCTTCCACGTTCCATACAGGACAAGGTGCAACGATTTCAAAGTCAAGATCGAATCACGCTTGGCCTTGTGGCGTGTGAGAAAGACTCGCGCGAGACGAGAAGCAGCGAATAAAGCACTCTGTGGGTTTAAAATAACGAAAGAACGCAAGGAGTACCCCGTTTCGGAACCAATTACGTTTCGCAAACAAGACGTCGCGGTCGATCTTCTACTCCTTTCGCATTTCCCTGTTTCGGCTCCGTTTCCATCGTGGCAACGCCTTCGCGCGGATACCTTCTTTACGCGCCCCTTTGCCCAATCGCGAACCTACGTCCGACGCGAAAGCAGACCGTCGAACCGCCCAATACCGATTTCACGGCTATTGCTAACCGAATAGTGGAACTTGGTCTGTTGGAAATAATTATGGAATACGAGTCGCTGCATCTGCAATTTTGTTTCGCTGCGCGCTGTGAAAGGTAATTTCTCGCGATCGAAGGTAAGAGTGGCGCTCTGTTTCAAGGAAGGGGGAGAAACCGTTGTTGGCGTCGCGTGGACGAAACGAGCGCGAAAAACGCAGAATATGTGAAAGAAAGGGTGCGGAGCGTTTCGACGCATCGGTTTCGCCACGAAACCAGCAGTAGAGAAATTTCCCTGGAGGCGTGGTGCCACGTCGAATTCGTAAAATGCCGGGTAGCGCTGTTTCGTGGATCGATCGGTGCGTCCCGGCGAACGGACAGAAATTGCAGATAAAACGAGACAGCCTGAACGAGCCGCGAGTAACGGCACACGACGCTCTCCACACTTCTCCGAAAGCAAAGCAACTTTCGATTGATTCGCGAGAACTCGCGAATCCACTCCGAGGAATCGAGTCAGCCAACCTAACGAAACAAATTTCGAGCCGCGCGTGTCTCGAGACGGTCTCGCTTCAACCGCCGCAGAATATCAACCCGCGCTTTCTTTCCCCTTTCCCCTTTCCCCTTTCTCCTTTCCATGCACGGCGCCGCGTCTCGCGAGCTTCGCACGCCCAAAGTACCACCCTCGTTATTCCGAACGCGCGAAAAACCTCGCTGCCGAAAGATCGCCGGATTCCAGCCTGCTCGAGAGGAATTTCGAAACTCGGCGAAACCGAAGAAACAAACATCTCTGTCGGTGTTGTCGTCGATTCGACAAACGCGCCGTCCAAAACGCCGCCGCTCTCGCCGTAGTGCGAGCGTTGCATCTAACGATGACCGGCCTGATTGCAGTCAGACATTACCCTTGCTGATATTCGATGCACCGCGCCTCCCGTCTTCGTCAAGCAGATGGCCACGCGGGTAAGTAATCGTAAACAAGCGAGCCAGTTTTTGCTGCATTTCCAGCCAAGTCGCGGCCACAACGAGGGACAAACGGTTTTCGCTTTCATGCCTGCTTATTCGCCTCGCTGTCCGTTCAACGAAGACACCGTTGAAAACGCTGACCCCTCGTAGCTACGCAACCGTTGCATCTAACAATGACCGCTCTAATTGCAGCCAGACGTTGCCCCGCTGATATTCGATGCAGTACGGCTACAACTCTGTCTCGCCTTCGTTAACCGGACGATAACACGACTAGATGAGCGAACAAATAGCCAAGAATAATCGTCAATAAGGAATAATTCTCTCCAAAATGGAGAGAAGCCAGCAAACGCGCACCTCCTTTGGCGCGTAAATTGCAAACACCCTGTACCGGTCACAATTCTCTTCTCCAAGATCTCGATCTCATTCGCTCACAAACCAGTTGCGAATCGCGAAAAGCTACACCTCTAGATCGGCGAGACGCTCGTTCCCGAGAAGAGCCGTTTGCAAACTATCGGCGAAATATCAGCCGCCAGTATCCCCCTCCCAATGATGCAATCCATCGCGGCGCATTTAAAATTCCTTGCGCGTAGATTCACAGGTTTCCGCGATAAACACGACAATAGGCCAAACGTAGTCTAGAGCCTGTACCTACGCAGAGCCTCGCTCTGTCCCTTGACTTTATTCAGCCCGCCGCTTTCCTCGCCAAACACGCTCAAAGTGCTCGAAAAAGCGCCCGTCTTTCAAGCGATAATAATCCAGTGCATCTCGACGCGCGATATTTTTCCGTATCGCTTCGAACGTGTCTCGCGACCAAAGTAACGGAACGAACAAAGTCAAACATCTTGCAAGCGGCGAGTACCGCTGCCACGTGGAAATCAGGTATAAACAAGAAACACGTCGCGCGTTTCTTTAGATTGTACCACCTTTGTTCGCAATGTTTTCGCACGTTGTGTTTTCGATTCCTCTCGACCCGATCGTCTTTCAAGTTTCTCCAACCAAAAGAACAAACGATCGAAGCAAGCGATTCCCTATCTAAGATCCTTTGCCCGCTTTTTCATTAAACTATCAACGAGCGATACATCTCACACTCGTGCATTCTATGAACATTCCACGAACACGCGACGGAAACGTCCTAAGTAGCCAATAAGAGAACGAGTCGATGACGATATTCGTTGTACATGTGTCACCGTCCTTTCGATCTAATTCCAGAAACACGTAACGTTGCAAAGGTAATCGATTCTTTTGTACAAAACGATTGCCATTCCTCGAGCATTCGTTTGCCTCGTTCCGTTGCAAAACCAACGATACACACGGTGGGAAAAGTCACGAAAGCTTTACGTTCGTTCGCTCCATGTACTTCCATTTTCCTATATTTTCTTTCCCCTTTGGTGTTTGTTCGCTTAAAGCAATTAAAGTCGATTTTTATTATTAACCGCGAATCGCAAAGGTCGGTTTCCTTTTCTTTCCTTCGCGCTAATATCTCTCCGACAGAAAATACCTTCCATAAACGGTTATTGCTCGATCGAGAAGTTGCTTGCTAGCGAGGGAGCAAACTATTACCCAACTATGCTGATCGATATCAAATTTCACATTGCCAGAAACTAGGCAGCCAAGCGTTGTACGGAAAGTATAAATAAATATTCGGAAAATGTTGGATATCGCGACCGGACAAAGTTAAAAAGCGGGCGGAGACTCTCGTTTCTCTTAAGAGAAAGATGCAATCAAATGGACAATTGGACGATTTTCTTTTCTTTTCTGTGTTTTTTTCTTTTGGAAAATATTCATCACGCCGAAATCGCTGATCTCGATACGGTCGAATCGACCGCTTCAAAAGATACTCGGCCGCACGTGTAAACTGCCATCGAAGGGAAAGGGATAGAGAATGGGAAACATATCTCCATGATCCGCAACCACGTGATACCTGGCCTCTGTTTGTAGTCCCGTTGTCAAAGGGACGAAACGTAGAACGTGGTTCTGGATAATGTTTGCACAAACAGCTGCAAGCCAACAGCTTATATTGGTCCATTTCCCTCTCTCTTTCCTCGCCTCCGCGCTTCTGTGTTTCTCTCGCGGAATTTCATTCCGTCCTCCCTGCCCCCCTCCGCACTCCCTCTCTCTCTCTCTTCTTTTTCTCGCGCGCTCTATTTCGCTAGCTCTTTCGATATTTCTTCCACTTTGCCGTTATTCTCTTGCCGTTGTTCTCGTTCTTGTTGTTGATCGGATCTCCCTCCGTTCCTACGCTATATCACGATGGCTTCCCACTAAACCTAACCACCTCTCTTTCCAACGTTACGCTCGTATACGCATGCGCGAGTAAAGTTGCCAAAGTGGTTTCAGGTACGATTAAGCCGACCAGAAAATTACTCGACTGGGCTGAAACCTTCGTTCCTGCGCCAATCTATACACGCGTGTCGTTTTTGTAACGAACTGTCCCATTTAGGGGTGAAATTGTCAAGCCATTTTTTTCTTCTCTTTTTTTACAGTCGCTATTGTATCTACGCGAAACGCATTTCTATACGTCGCAGCGTTGCAAAACTAAAGAAAGATTCCAACGCGAACGGAAAGTCTGCGAATAACGTACTCGGAAAAGACACGGTTTATAAATCCATTCAAATTAATCGGAAATTTCGTGATTTTTAGTAATCTCGTTTCAAAAAACAGTTGTTCTACGTCACCGCGCACTATGCCCCCTTTCATCACGGCGCTGCATAGATTTTACAAACGCGTTCATCGTCAAAGGTATCGCAAAGCGATCTGCCAAAATTCGATATAACGATTCCAACGCAAAGTCGCACGAAATTTATCTAACGGAAGTTGTCCGCCATTTTTGTGTTCATCGCCTACAGCTCTCGTCGATGGACGAAATTTTCGCGATCCGTATCCCGCCCGAAACAGTCGAGACGCCAATAATCAAACGCCAACGACGGCGAACGCAACTCTAACCCGTGCATCCGTTCTGAAATAATAAATATGTAAACTTACTCGCAGGGTGCGAGTAACACGTAGTCGCGCCATGATGCGAACATATTCCCTCCGCCGACTCTATTATCGCGAAAACTATTCTTACGCGCGGCTAGCTTAGCCTAATACACAAACCCAGACAACTATGTCGCACAAAACGACGATTCGATACATTTTAGACACAATTTAACTTTCGATTCGCTCTCGATCTCGCTCCTTTTTTTTACTCGACGCGCGCACACGAACAGACAGAACGCGAAACTACTTCCTCCTTGCTTAACGGTCAGCGTCGTTAAACGCGTCGCTTCAGATCGGTGCGCTATGCCGACCAATCAAGAGTAACCGTCCGACACAACGTCGCACGTACGATTGCGAACAAATTGTTTAAACGCGATCGTGTAACGTACTCGTAAATTATTTCTACACGTATTAAATTATCATCATCGTCGTCGTCGTCGTCGTCGTCGTCGTCGTCGTCGTCGTCGTCGTCGTCGTCGTCGTCGTCGTCGTCGTCGTCGTCGTCGTCGTCGTCGTTATTATCGTTATTATTGTTAAGTTAGATTAGTTATATATATATTATTATTAGTTATATATATATTATTAGTTATATATATATTAGTTATATATATATATATATTGGCGGAAGCGGCAACGGCACAGTTTGCTGTTTCAGGGTTGTTTGAGCGCTCGATAACGAAAACTAAACAGAAAGGGAAGGAAGAAGGCTGTTCGGCGGCGACGTAACGCGAGAAAACCGAAGAAAGCGTCGGGCGACGCGACTCACCGGAACGGGAGCGGCTGTGTTTGCAGAGTTAAGTGACACTAATTGAAAGTTCAATGTCGGCGTATTGGTTATAGTCATCGAACACACAATGTCGGGTAAACAGGCGCGGGTAATTCAATCTCGGTCCAACGAGGATCTAATTCGTCCGACGCCTCGCTACACGGATGCAAATAATTTGTCCTTCTTCCAGTTCGAGCGGGTAACAAGCAGTGCAAGTTTTTTGCCGTGTAACTGGCGTAGCGTGTTTGCCACGTTCCTCGTCCAGTTTTACGCGAAATCGGACTTGCGTCACTTTCGAAATAAATCGCTGTACCGTTTCGTTTGTCAACGAAATGTTACTTTCGAGGGTTCAACTATAAACCGTCTTCTCAATTTGCTGAAAAAATTAACTTTAACCACTTTCCCATGTATATCCGTTTACCTCGACAAATACAAGTGGATCCGATTTTGAACGTTTATCGCTCTTTAATAAAGCATTTTCGAGCGTATAATAACTTTGCTGTTCGATAGTCGAAACAAGTTGACGAAAGCGACGATTGCAAGATTGTTTTTTAATCGCGAAAACCGCGTTACTTGCGCAAACTTGTTGCAACTGCAGGCCAAATTCTCAGTACTAGTCACAAGTAACAAGTTGTCGCGTGCTCTACCTACGCGTCTGAAAACGGACACGATCATTTACCTTTTACTTTGTGTGCATGTTGTTTACATTGCTCTTTCCTTTACGCAATTTTAATCGCGTCTGAGAGATAATACGATATTAATGAGATAATACGCAAACAACGTTATCCATCTGTATTGTCTGTTTGTAATGGATATCGTCAAACTACCGATGTTGCAACGGTTACCGAATCGGTGGTTGTACGCGAAGGAGCAAGTGGAAAATTTGTAAAGAGCGGTTAGACTAGACTAATTTCGACAAAAACGGGAAATGTAAAAGGAAATTTCTTCGCCTCTGAGAATGATGTTTGAAAGTTGGAGCAAGCCTGGCATTTCTCACCCATTTTCGCATCCGGAATAATCTCTTGCCAATTACTAGTCTGCAACCTATAGGACAAATTTTCAAACTCGACTTTCTCGAGATTTTTTAAATGAAAAACATTTACCCTGTATTTCCCATGTCTATTTTTACGCAGAATCACCTTCGCCTCGTTTGTTTCGTTAATATCGTAATCCCCTATATAGACATATATATATATATATATATATATATATATATATATATATATATATATATATATATATACACATATATATATTGTACAGTACAGCGACTGTCCGTCTCGAATTCTTCGCCGACCCTGAAATATACTGAATATACTGAAATATACAGAAGCCAGCACTCTGAATAACTCGTTCTCCCCACACGCGGTGGTTGGAAAGGCGTTTGACGCGAGCTTCGACTACGTAAAAGCTTGAAATCGGCGTAAACGTCGATGAGAATGGTCGAGGTGATCTCGCGCGACTCGTTTATTCGGGCTTCCTGCATCCTCCGCGCATGAAATCCTCCTACAATGAAAAAATACAAGAAACTAATTGCCAAGTGTCAAGAAGCTGGTTACGAATATCGCGAGCAAACTCGCAACTTGGAACGCGCGAGTCACAACTACTATGCACGGCTTGTGCGCGATCGCAAAGAAAAAAGACGATGGAGATACCTGGCAATGGGAAAGCGATTCCTCGCACCGATCACGCCTGCAGAGTTTCCGAAGAAAAGTGTTCAAACGTTCGATTCTTATGGCAAATATTTCTATTCGAGTACGTATCTTACTTGCCGCGGTAACAACTCGTTTCGGACCGATTCGTTCGAACAATCCGCCCAATTGCGAAAAGTATCGCAGAAATTGACCAATTGCGCGATCGGGCTACAGGGATATCGATGGCTCGTCAGAGCTTGGAAAGGCTACTCGCTTGACTTTAGGTTTCGGGTGGTTGGATCCGAAATGAGATTGGACGACGATTAGAGTAGATTTGCGCCAGAGTTTCGAGTTTGCGTCTCCGTTGAGCAAAGTTTCCCTCCGCCGTGTTCAGAACGACAAAAGTCCAGTACGTTCTCCATACAGCGTGGCGAGTTTCGCCGGATCCGGACGACCGAGACGTCGATCCGGAGACTATCGACAGGTTTTCGTCGCTCTCCCCGAGAACAAGAGGTGGCTTGTTTGTTCTCGTCGTTTGCGCGCCTAACGATAGCACACGTCCCGTTCGGCAGCTGTCTCCGTTCCAAGAGATCGGTCAGTCCCTTCAAATTAACCAAAGCCGTCAAAAACTATAAGCCACGTATCTTTGGATTTCTTCTTTCGTCCACGGTATTCGCCCTCCAAACGTTCAAGCAGTCAACGTTTGTCGCCCAAACTTTATCAAACGGTGCATAGATTGGTCCGACATCGTAAACAAGTTTTATTACCACCGTAGCCGCAACAAAATACAAAGTCTCCTGAAAATCACGGCGCGGAAAGCACAACGTTTGTTTGTTGGAAGCTGCGCTTTCGAAAAATGCCACGATTTGCTTCCTATTATCGCCACGTATGCGGCGTAACCCGATTTCCTATAGGTCTGTTTTATCCCGTGTTTAATCGTCAATCCCATAAACAGGAGCGTGATTGGTCCGCTCTTTGAACCGAGTTATCGCGTCTCGTTCTTTTTAATTCGACCACGCCATTGCCATTCGCGAAGCATTCGCCTTGGATTTGATCGTACAAACCCGAGCAGAGACAAAACTTTGAATCTATTTTCTTCGTTTTCGTCGGAGATGAAGCATGAAATTTTGCGTATCTTAATTACGCGTCGAGTGTCGTACTTTAACGTCCCGTTAATATCAATTGCGTTCCCTCGCGCAGTTCTTTGAAGCAGCCCAAGCAAGATCGATAAAAAAGCAAAGACGGCAAATGCGAGCGAACGAGAGATCAAAGTCGGACGATCAGGGCTAATAAACCGGCGGCTGCGCTAGCTAGCGAAACGTGAGATTTTTTATTTCCTCCCATTCTTCTCGCTCGGAGTCGATTTCAACGAACTCTCGTCGAATACGGCTTGTTCGCGCAAAAATACAAATATTCATTTCCCGCACTCGACGGATTATAGAATAATACTCTGTGCGTTTCACCATCGACAAAGGCGTCGCGTACGCGTAATGTTCGTTTGCCGAGTGACGCGAGTGGATAAGCGACAAGTGCCTCGAACGAACGTTAGCAGCTGGACACACGCGCATAATCTTTGGTCGTTCGAGCCGGCTTCCACGTCGACGGACAACGGCATCGCCGCTGGGAAAAGAGAAAACTGCCTTCGTCTTTCAACACCAATTTCGCTGCGGACGCCCAAAGTTTGACCAACGTAGCGATAATACGATTAAAACGTAGCCTATTTTCTCATACCGAACGAGTCGTCTACCAAGTTTGAGCGTCGTCAGTCACAGACGCATTTTATACGCGGAGATAACCGAAACGTAAAATTCCATGTCCCTCCGGCCGTTGTCGAGAGTTTGCTCGCGTTCAACGATCTCTCTACTATCGTCCGTAACCAAAGCGGACAAGGCGCGATAAACGCTGGCCTTTTAACGACTCTGTCTTGCTGCGTTTCTTGCGCAGAATGTCCAGTTGAATGGACATTGAAAGATACGCGATCCCCGTTTGAAGAAAGCATTAAGCCGTATGTGGGGAAAGACGCGTTTGAAAATTAGATCCGCAAATCAGCGGGACGAGCCACGTCCCAAGAAGAAGGACCTGTTGAAACGGTCGAAACGAATGTTTTTCAACCGTCGGACATTGCGATTCAAGCACTGGATAAATTTGGCTTTCAACAACTTTACGACGTATTTCGAATCGTCAAAACGTAAGATTCGCAAGGCATCGATGTTTGACCGTAAAACGATTCGAGCAAGGATCTCTCCGATCTCCTGAGCGATATAAATTCCAACTTACTCGCTACTCTCATTGGAAACCTCTTGCCGGAAAATCGTTGTTACGGGCCAGTGATCCAAATATAATTACTACCATCGTCGACAGGATGATTTAAGAGGCCGCTCTACGTTGGCTGGCTTTATGAAACCGACCACTTTATAAAATGCTACTCGTACTTTGACGCTGAATCTTTAATACTCGCCATTAACGCTTTTTCATCTTTCGCTGAAACTTTGCCCCCCCCCCAGCCTTTTCTAGGTATCCCTAGTGTCGATAGATTTTTTATCGGCGCGACAAGTCAACGTTCGTTGCATACGATATGTCTCCGCACTACGAGGAGCCCTTTCATCGAATTCACCTCCCAAATATCGCAAACAAGGGTCAAACGTGTCTTTTCGGCCGATCGACGCCTGGAAAATCGGTAACGTCGAGCAAAGTAACAAAGTCGACGCTTGTCCACGCTTCGATGTAAAAGCGCGCCGCTAAAGATACCACGGCCGACGTTGACAACGCATACGATTGTTCAATCTGGCGTTTCCCCCCTCTTCCCGTTCGCCATAGTCTTCTAGCGCGCAGGTATGCAGGAGGACGCTGCCAAATCAAATTTAGTTATTTTCGATAATCAAAGGAAAGAAACAAAATTCACAAGTCGGTACGCGACTAGGATAACGAGTTTATTACGTTTGAATCCGTTGAAACTATCGGAGAAGGAGAAACGTACACTTTGCCGTGGAACGGGCATGAAACTTTTACAAGAACTCGAGAACAAACGTTCCGTTAACGCCGTGCAAATTCTAAACGTAAAGTTTCGTTTTTATTACCGAAGGCAGGAAGCGCGACAAAGTTTCGCCGTTTTTCCGATAGTTAACATTTCCAGAAATTGTGCAAGTTAAACGTCCAGCGAGTCGAAGCGTCGGTGCTCGGTGCTCGTTAAAACCTGATACTTTATCGTGTCAATAAAAGTACACGCGACGGACAGTACAAACGCGCGATTAAACGATTCGCTCGTAACTCGATCCGCGGTTGGGTCTGGAGGTTCGTTACCTGCTTCCCTTCTTCCACCATGCGCATTTATATACGCTACGCTTGTACGGTATCGGAGCGAAAAGCGTTTCCGATACGCGCACAGTCCTTGGTTTTCCAGTCGGTGTTAGGTCCAGTAGCACGCACGCACGCACATGTTGGTTGCTCGCGCGCGGACCTGCACGGTCGATGAGAAAAGATTGAAACGGTAGGTGCACGGCGACTACGTCGTTTCTCCGGCTATGATCGAACGTGCAACGAAATGATCGATCGTTCTCGCGCGTCGTGTACGAAAATATCTTGAAAATAACGGACGTTGTTACGTGCAAATAGTTTTATACGAACAGTAAAAATTCTACTCTAAATTCTGCTTCGAAGTTGGTCCGTTGTCGGCTAAAGCGATACGATGAAATAGGAAAATACGCCGTTGTCGCGAGAAGGAGGAAGAAACGAGAACGATCGGACCGTGTCAGCGTTAGGTTCCGTGCGTGATTTCAAGTTCGCGCGAGTCGGCGATTGTCGATTATCAGCCTTTAGCGGTAATTTTCGATGCAGCGGAATTGTCGTGCGCTAACGGAAACGAGTCGGCGAAAGTTTGCGAAAAGTTGGCAATTCTGCGAAACAGGAAGGAAGCGAAACACGGGCGCGTAATTGCGATTTTACACGGGAATAGCGAAACCGGAATTAAGAAGCCAATAAATCTGCAAAGCCCAACAAAGTGTGGAAGCGGAAAGTTAATCTAAACACCGTGAGATTGATTTATCAAGCGGCGAGCGAATAGAGCGGATACTTTAATCCGAGACCTTTGGCAACTTTGAATCGAGTTTTCCCGCTCCTTCGTTATAGCTGGCTTCATTATAACGGATGGAAAAGTTACAGGTTAAAAGTGCCGCGTGCTCGCTGCCGCTAGAAACGATCAAACACGCAAAAACCATTTTGCAAGGCGAAATTAACAAAGCTACGCCGTTACAAACACGACTAGACGCATCAGCGCAACTGCCGTTTGCTATCTGGCCGCGAGACGCTTGGCAGCGTAAATAGACAGAGAAGGAAACGCGGCCTCCGTACAACCAGAATGTTTACAGTTATCGTGCCGATTATCCCAACGCGCTGCCACGTCCGTACCACGTTTCTTATCACGCGCTTTCGTTCGTTACTCGTTACAGGCGATCGGCGAGACATCCCGTCCTCGTTAGACAAAAGAGCGACTTTTGTCAGAAAACTCTTCCTCCGTCCCTCGGAGTTTGCGAGTCGTAACGCGTCCATCGTAGCGAGTAAAGGGTATTTTTGAACGCGATGTTTGTCAAAGTTCGCGGTCCTGTGTTTCGTTCGGGACAAAGTGGCAATTTCCAGCGCATCGATCGCTTCGCGACAATGAATTTGTAGAGGCGACCTTGGTTTCGATACTATCGAGGTGGCACAGCCTCTTGAGCTCGCGCGAGACCCAGTTATAAAGCGACGATAATTCGTCTAATCCGCGATAACGATCCGCAAACTATTAGGGACAAACGATTCAGCTCGGCCGTGGTATAATCGAGAGTGGCGGATAGCCGCAAGTGTAAAATTAGCTGAAAATTCAGCAAGACTATAACGATAATGCCGCTGCACAACGAAGGAGGATAATGTACCTTAACGATCGGCCAGTGATTAACCGCACACGCCTAGCCGATAATCTGGCCAGTTCGGCCCGGCCCATATGCGTGCAACCGTCAAGATCCACCGTCAGAAGTGCCAACCACAGTGGTCCCTGTCGCCTTGGTAATTAGTGGAATAGCGTTCGAGTGCAAGTTACGACTCATGGAGGAGGGTGTTGTGGACTAGCCGTGCGCCAGACTAATCGATATCCGATCACTCGAGCAATACGTCAAGTACATCCCACGCGCGCTCTTTCACGATATACGCGACCACGATCGTTTCACCGCCACTCCGCTCGATACCATTCTACTTTTCCCGCGAAATGTTGCTTCGCCCAGGCAAACGAGCAAACTCTTCCGGCCAGCCACGCACAGCTGCTTCGTCCCCGATTATCCTTAACAATCCTTTGAAACGAAGCGTTTTATCAGAATATCCCAATGTCCGGCCTTTTATCACCCGAACCTGCTATCTTCCGAAGCGTTTAACGTAAAGCGTAAAATGTTTTTTCATCCGAGACTTTGGGTCGGAACCGATCGCTTCTTTGGATCGGAACCGATCGCTTCTTTGGGTCGGAACCGATCGCTTCTTTGGGTCGGAACCGATCGCTTCTTTGGATCGAACAAGAGCGAATAACGATCGGCGGCAGCTTAAACTACACGAAAAACGTAAAGGAAAGTAAACCGTCGAACTTTACTCGCTTGAAAACGAGACCTCAAACGGGAAAATATCGGCGGCTCGCGTCCTTTACCTGGTCGATGCTTTGCCGGTTTCGGTACAAACACTCTTTATTCCACATTTCCGACTTTGTTTCCCACGCAAAGTTGCTCCGTACACGGTTGTGACACGATTACCCTATATCTTACCAGTGCTTCTTCTGTCTTTTTTTTTCTATCATTATCAAACGTTTATTGGCCAAGGAAGATTGCGCGCGCGCGCACACACACACACACACACATATATATACGCATTCGCAGTAAACAACAAACTACATTTACTAAGTACCGTTGTGTGTTGCGAACCATCCGACCGATAAAAGCTTTTTGCTCTGTCGCTCGAACAACACCCTCCTTCCGTAATTCCTCTAGTTTTACTTTGACGGTCGACAATCGCGTTTCGAGCAGATTCGACAAAATTCCAACACCCGCGTTTCACCAAACTCCGCTACTCTCCGACTAAATTCCCATTAGAAGAATTTAGCACGAAACTAGCGTTCTAAAATATATTTTCTAGACTTTACATCTAGCATACCTAATCCTACCGTTTGGCCAATTTTGAACGACGAAGAAAGTTGCGAATATCGACGATACGGTAACGTTCTACGCAAGAAATAACAAACAAACAACAGATAAACGAAAGTTGGAAAACGCGGCGCGTGGCAGGTTTAGCTCGAGTCGGCTTGATTTTAACTAGAAATTTGACGCTTTAGACGCGAAACGCAAGTGCGTAGGAGAATAATTAAGTTTACTATTAATCGTCGAGGGTCAGCTGGGCTCGCACGAGCTCCAGGCACGTCCAGCCTGACGTGCTTGGTTCGGCCCTCCGGAGAGCGAAATCGAGACCTATAGTCCGATTGTCGGATCCTCTGCACTACTAATTGCTCCACGCGGATTAATCGCTTGGATCTTATATACATAGCCGATGCTACGTACAGGCTGCTCGCGAATGATTTGTCGCGTTGTCCCGCGCTTCCCTTTCAATTCGCGTTACTACGTCCTTTACGTTGCGTCCTTTCGCTCGAGGAACGCTCAAAGATTTTCATCGCCACGCTTCCAAGAGAAACACCGTCGTAATTTACCTTAAACAAATTCCATCTATACGTTCAACGTTTCAAACGAAATACAACTGACCGTTATCTCTGCGGTATCGTACTCTGTTCAGATTTGCGGTTATACGAGCGTCGCTCGACGCGCCTAACTTTAATTGCCGATGCACTTGCGCGCTTCCTCTACCCCGTGGAAGCGCGTCGCTCGGTCCCCTTGTACCGAACGAGCCAGTTTCGATCGAATCGAAAGACGAAAGACAAAAGCTGGCTGGTTTAAAGAGCTAAAAATTGTCTTGGACGCTGCGAACGAATTTGTGGCGAGAGTTTCGGGTATGAGTCGGTCTGGTGTGTTGAAGGCGTTCTGTAAATTGGATCTATCAGCGCGTTTGGATGGTGCTATATCATGCTGAAAGTAGCGGCCAGAGAGAAGGAGCACCACCATCTTTCAACGTCAACACAGCCTACTCTCGACCATTCTCTCGCCCTTCCCTTCAATCTGCTTTAACTAAAACTGCTGCGCGAAACAACACACTGGAGATTGCAATAGGGCCAAGTAAAGCTGATCCCTGGATTCTCGATATTGCTCTTAAAGATGAACAATAGATACACGGTTTCTGCGGTTCTATGATCGATCTGTTATTTCCGACTGATTGGCCGCAGCTTGTTTCGATATGATTAATCGACTTTGCCCCAACATTCCAGTTTATCGTTGCTCCTTTGAAATCTTTCGACCGCCAGGCCCGTTTCGATCAACCAAACGGTTTCGTATCGACGCTTCTTTAACGCTTTGTCGTTTAACGTTTCTGTTCGCATTGGAAACTGCGACGCGTTCAGACGTTAAACGCCAAACGTCGAATATCGTCGAATATCGTCCATTCGCTGGCAAGTATTTTTCCGACGAAATATTTTCCATAAAATGTTTCGACCCGTTTCAAATCTATCAGCGTTTAAACGGACAAAGTTGTGCGCTTGGACGACGAGTTTCAATGTCCATGTTCCAGTGTCAACCACACCAAGCCTTCTTATCCTCGGGCCGCGCAGCGGAAACAAGCTGTCCTTTATCCAACAAATTCCTACATACGTACGTACTACATTGTCCATGGATCATCAACACCGAACCTACCACGAAACTTTGCTTACAATTTCTCGCGTACAACGTAACTCGTTGACTTTTCCCGCGATATACGTACGACCGATTTTTCCATATTCGCAACTTTCTTTGTCCTTTACTTTCTGGAAGAAAGACAAAAATTGGCCAAAATCTCTCTCCACATCAAGACGCATATCTTTCTTCGAAGCGGTCGTCCGACCGCTCGCGGTAGGATTAGGTATACGCGTTGAATCAATTTTCCCGTCGCTACCCCTCGATCGATCAACCCTTTGCGCTCGAGAGGCGACTCTCTGTCAACGCGGCGTTCCGCGTGGCAGCTCGAGCGGAGTGCGAGAGTCGCCAGTGCCCGTTTACGCTAGATTTCGACCTGGTCCGATTTAGGAGAGCGCGGGGCATTGGTTCGTAAATAGATGGATTCCTCGGCTCTTTGGATCGTTCGCCGAGAGGCGTAAAGCGCCGCGCTTTAACGCGCAAATTATAAATTAGATCGATCTACTGCTGTTAGATCGAAAGCTGATGGAGCACGTTCGATCGAACGAAATGAGAAAGCAGATTGTCCAATTCGGACAACGCGTGAACAACGTACTTGGGAGACCAAGTGCCAATTGGAAATGCCAATTAGAATTTCTGAGTATTCCGTTTGTTCGTAGTTTGGTTCGGAACGTACCGAAGGAACCAGGGCTGCCGTTCGTCGCAGGCAATCTCGCAATCGACAGCGAGATCGCTGCCTAGCAACCTTAGATACAAACAACCGCCGATAAAAATAAACCGGGCAAGAAACGATAACGCGGATAGGACGCGAGGAAGAAAAGACAAGGTCAAGGGGAGGAACGAGGCAAACTGCGTAATGTCGGTTAAGGGAGTAAGCGATCGCACGGAAGGCCGGTAAGTCCCGCTCTTCAGTCTGCTAATCCTACATTGGCAAGACAATTAACTCTGAGCAAGAATAGAGATCTTGTTTGGTTGTCTCTGCTCTGCTCCGCTCTCTCTCTCTCTCTCTCTCTCTCTCTCTGGCTGGCTGGCTGGCTGACTGGTTGGCTGGCTGGTTGGCTGGCTGGCTGTGTAGCAACTGGAGCCGTGTAATATCGCGAGACGTTGGTCTGCGCAAAGGGCTGCTCAGCCAGCGGCTGTTTCACCGTAGGGATCACAATATCCTTCTATCCGCTTCAGAAATATCCGGCTGATGTCGCTTCGCCTGCTAGAGAGAGGCCGGAAAGATAATCAAACTCCTCGCCGACAATTTACGGTTATTTGTAGTCGTGTATGCATACGTACCGGTAACTCTCTGTGGAGGTAAACCGATTTCGGTACTGTCGCTTTTCTCGGCTTCCTCGGGATTCTCCCTGATTTTCTCCTTCTATCGCCCCATCTGCCTTTCCTTTCCGCCGCCCCGTTTTCTTCATCCCTCTACCTACTTTCTTCCGTACGCTCGTCTCGTATCCTCCTCAGCTTCGCCGAATCTCCACTCGGTTATCTGTAACTAAGCTAATCCCGACCAAGAAGTCGGACTATCCCACAACGCGGGCTACTTAAACACCAGTCCGACCGATCCGCCAAAGCCTCCAGACCTCTTCTAATCCACTCCCTCGAGCTTATATATACTCGAGTCCTTGCCTCCAGTCCCTTCTGGATATACATAGCTTCCACCTCGGTTGGCTGCGAGATCGGCCAACGCAAAGTCCTCCTCCATCCTCGCTCGCCCGAGTTAGCCGAGGACCAGTTTTACCAGCAATTTCGTCCTTTTGATTCTTCCCTCCGACAAGACCTTCCACCCTCGTCGAGTCTTCCCGACCGATAAACATCGGAATAATTCTCAGTCTTCGCCCTGCGCCACTCTCCCTCTCTTCCGAACCTGCCGATTTTACCACGCGCAGCTGCTACTTTTTTATACGTATAAACGTTCGTTCGATCAGCATGCGTAGATCGCACGCACGCACACTCGCACAAACGATGAATTACATTTATCACGCGTTTTCGGCCAGAGTACCGATACGCGGCGATACGTGACGGCACGACGTAGCCGTACAGTGTTTAGCGTCGCATTTGCTTTTCCCTCGTTACTTGTATACTCTATTCGTGTACTTTCTGTCCTGAAAATCCAGAGTCAAAACTGGACAATTCGGTAGTGTTCGTTCGGTTTGTGGGAAGAGGGAAGGAACGAGTGGACGGGACGCGCAGCTTTACCTTCGAACTCGTAGCCCGCGTGCCAAAGTTTCGTCCGGCGTTCCGCTCTCCAGCTCGACGAACGAGAGAAACGGACGTTTCGTCGGCGAAACGTACGCGCACGGGCCACGTAGACGTCGCGATTCGGGAAGGAGGAACGCGAGGTTAACGGACGAGTGCGTCGTTCGAGGGTGAATCGGGGAAATGGTGAGGAGAGGGAAGCACGCTGGCAGAAAGGAGAGAACACAGGGACGATTGGATCGCCGAGGATCGAAAGAGCTTGATTGTGCCGATACGGATCGCTGCCTTGCAGAACAGAATCTCCGTGAAATCGCAGATTCCCTTGCGCGCAACTTGCCTTCTCGCACCGATTCCGACTAGCTTCCGACCAATGCGACCAATTCGACGTTACGGCTTGTACACGGTTATCTAATAACCGCATTACCGTTCCATAATCATATCCGCGCCGGATGTTACGCACTCGGTGATGTTGCTGGCCGCAGATGGAACCTAGGTATTTAAGAGCCGCGAGCCGCGAGCCGCGAGCCGCGGCTGATCGACGACACCGGATCGTTTCGATATCGCACGCAAACTCGGCCAAAGCGACGGACGCGAAAAGCCAACGCTTTCGTATTTTTTTATATGCACGACTCTTGTTGGAGTTTGCGATTTCCGTCAGAGAGGACCAGCTTGCGACGTCGAGTGAGTCGCGCGACCTGCGATTCTTTCGAATTCGCTGTATCTCGCGACGTTTGTCGCAATGTCCAAATCTAGGATTACACGGCACCGGTCGAAATCAAATATCGGTTCGTTTCAACGGCCACGGTATGGTAGAGTCAGGTATAATTCCAGAGAAGCAAAATGCGAAAATTCGCATCTCGCCCGATAACGTTTCGCGTATATTCGATCAACGAAACAATTCGGCAAACACTCTTGTCCGTAATGGCTGTGAATTGGTAATCTCGTTCGGCGGTCCATCGTGCAACGAGCGGTTGCAGTCTCTTTAGCGTGCATTTGCTGGAACGCGTTATTCGGTGCAAGGAAGGATACGTCGATTCGACGCGAGTCGTCCGCCTCTCTCGCCGAGGAAAAGTCATTACACTCGATTCTAGGCGGATTACGCGAGCAATCTCTTTCAAACGCGACGACCACCTCGAGACGCAGACACTCGTCGCGTCCCAATTACTTTGCGCCGGCTATCCGATCGTTTCGCGATGCTACGCGCGTCCGGGGAATTTCACTTGTCGGGAACAATGCCTCGAAACGCAAGCCCGCGGTTTGCACTCAAGCGGCATTATACGGAAGAACGCGGGACGAGAACTCGCGCGGATTTAACTTTGAAAAGAATCGGGACAGACTGCGTTTTACCCTCGCGCCGCGCCGCGTCTTTCCACAAGGTCGCAATCGAAAGTAACTCTGCCTTCGAAACGCCGTAAACAAGTTACCGTCCTAATAACAACAGTACCGCTCTTTATCCGTTAATCGTGGCCTTTATTAATAAAACGTTTCGTCCGCCCACCGTCGCGCTATAAATCAAATTACAACGCGTTCGAAGGTAAAAGCCAGATTTGGCGGCAAACCGCAAACCACAAATATCACGAATATGCAAACACGCGCACGCGATATGTTACGCGACTACAAACAACGCGAGTACGCCGCGCAGCTCGTAAAGCAATCCTTGTTGTTAATTTAGAAAGTCAACTATGCAAAGTTGAAATTAAACGCAGTCGTACGAAATAACGCGTGGTTCGGATCGAGTCTGATCGAATTAGACCAGACCTGGACCAATTATCGAGCGGTGGTCCCGTATTTCGTTTCAATGCGCGACCAACGCGCCAATTATCGTCGCGCGTGTATCTCGAAAGCGGTCCAACTCCACTACTTTGTCGAAGGACTCGTTAAATTTGAATCGCTCGAGGTTTACGTTTTCACACTTTGTTCGTTTCGTTCCGCCGTTCGAAGCAGACTGTTTTATCGTCGTTCTTTTAGCGTCGTCGAAATTCCCATGCTTTGGTCGATCTTTTGCCAAAACTATTGCCAATTTGGGCGCAACGTTTCGTTCTCTTTCGTCCGATTAGCCGTCGCGTCGACCGTTTGGACAGGCTGTATACAGTTGTTGTTATCGACGGTCATGAAACATTTCGTTTTTCTAGCCTGTTTGGGCGCTTGTCTCGAAGCTTCGTCCAGCGGCGCAACCAACTCTCGGTCAGTATTTCGGTCAGTATCGATAAAACCGGGTCCATCTTGCTCGAAATGACCAACGTCTTTCGATGCGTTGCGGATCGAGTTGTGGAAATTTATGGACCGATGTCGGCGAGATCGAAAGACAAAGACGGGTGCCGGTAACTGGGTGACCGAGTAATCCGACGTGAGCCCAGCTGCGCCAAATTGGCAGTGGCTCCAGCGGGAAGGGGACGGTGGCGCGCGGTGCCTTTAAAATTCCAAGCGAGTTAATTTGATTATCGCCATAACGGAGCTTTACCGGGCTGAGGAATAATCCGGCTGTATAACGACATCGGCTTAGCTATTGCCGCCGCGTTTCTATTGCACGACCGTACAACGTCCTGGAAGACTGCCGTGGCGAGAGAGGCAGGGGTTAAGAGTCTTTGCGCGGAAGGGTGCAAGGGGCTGTACCGATCGGCCCCCAGCTGGGGTAGCAGTAAACATTCTCTCGCGCCCCCTCGCCCCCTCGCTCCCTCGCCCCCTCGCTCCCTCGCTCCCTCGCTCCCTCGCTCCCTCGCTCCCTCGCTCCCTCGCTCCCTTGCTCCCTCGCTTCCTCGTCCGTCCGTCCGTCCGTCCGTCCGTCCTTCCTTCCTCCTGCTTCCATTTTCTCCTTACCTCCACCCGCCACCGTCTGCGCCCTCTGCCCTCTCGTCCTTCCCTGACCTCTTGCTTCCTGCTCAATTCCGCCCCCGACTCCTTTTCTCTCTCTTACGAACTTAAGCCCGATTTAATGGGGTGGAAACGCGCGGCTCGATCAAGTTGTATTCAATTATCCCTCCTTTCCGTCCCCCTGTTAACCCCAGCCATCTACAGAGTGTCTTGCAAGAAAGCCTTTCTTCTTTTTCTCATTCTCCTTCTCCGTCCCTGTTGTTGTTGTTGTTGTTGTTGTTGTTGTTGTTGCTGTTGTTGTTGTTGTTTGCCCTTCTGCCCCTCTCTCCAACGTTACATCTCGTGCCCCTGTTTCCGACAACTTCCAACGATATATCGCTGCACGTTCGATCAACTCAAGGTCAATTTGAGTAGCCAATCGAAATCCATTTAAACTTGTTCGCCGTTTCTTCTTTTCTTACCCTTTCGCGATCGTACTCCGTCATCATTCGTACCAGCCATCGTTGCATCCACCAAACGTTGCATCTTTCTCAACCGCAACCATCTTTTCTTACCGCGACCCAAACTGCCAATTAACGGCCTGGCAATACCGCGCAATACGTCTCTACGTGGATACTCTGAAAACTCTTTGTTACGAGATCGTAAATTCGTCTCGAGTGAATTTTCTCATAGAATTTTATCACGGTACACGTGTGCACACGACGTGTAACGTATTCTTGTTCTTTTCGCAGTAAATACTAAAACCCCAGAGTACTAAATGGAAAATACGCTTCAAGATGAAAGCGACTGTCGCAAACATGGCGATTCTGTATACATGTATCTTATAAATCGTATTTTCTAATTAATCCCTTTAAAGGATCGATTATCGTTATTCGAATAAAATGTCGCGAATAATTCTTATCTAATTATATGTACGCATGGCCGAAACAGGAATTACAGGCGGCGCGTTATCGACAGAATCATATTGCCCAAACGAGTTGCGAATATATCGAGCCACATATGTTCGACCGGAACCATCAGATTGCTATACATATATAGCGCTCCACGTTCGTAAAAGTACCTAAAGCGATGCGAGGGGCAACGGTGATCGGTCTTTCAGTTAATAGAGTGGTAAATCTGCTTCCCCCGGCTCTCTAGCAGGCTGGCGTGCGAGATCGAGTCTAGAAACAGCCATTATTAAATTCTACTCGCTCGTTCTCTTCTCTTTCCGATTTCTACTCTTTCTCTGCGATAATATCAGCCGCGATACGAGACTCTTTTTCACGCGCTTTGATAATCATATACACGCACGGGGTGTATAAATTCGAAATTTGTAAAAATCGTAAAGAAAGAAAACGAGAAAAAAGAAAAGAGAAAACTACAGTCCCGCTAAACGGAGGTTTTCCGGGAGATTTGCTCCAAACGAAGCACGCAAACCAGACGAATATGCAACGTTCCGCTTCCATGGGGCGTTAATTAACCAAACATCTGGCTTTCAATTGCACCGCATTTTCTCTTCTTTGCCAAACTATCGAAACGCGTCTCCGTTCTCGCCAGGGCTAGACGATCCATCGATTACCTTCGATCGTAGTCAGTTTGCCAAGTTTATCCTCGCTCGCTCAAATTACGCTAGAATACGAACGTGATACAAACCGATTGGAAATTGAAGAAACAAAGAAATCAAACGTTTCTCCTCGATCGCAAAACTGAGAAAGCTCGTCTCCGCTGTGTTGGGTATTTGGTACAGCAGGACAGTCGTCATCTGTCCAATTTACAGAGCGTAAAAAACGTACCCACTGGTCAAATTTTATACGTGGTAGACAACGTTCAGCCGAACGCGCGCAACGAACAAAATGCGAGTCGAACGTTTATTCAAATCGACCGATGACGATTCCAATCAGAGGCAAGTGCAATTTCAACGCGTTTGCAAAGACAACTATAGGAAAAATGTAAACAAGATCAATGGCCAAACACTCGATGAATATATAACGCGAGGAAAGTGCTTCGTCATCGCGGTTCCTCGGAAAATTCAACGTTGCAGAGGCAGTTAGCCGTGTTTATAGGTGGACTCGCCCTCTCGACGTATCGCCGCTTCCCCCTCGTCGCCGTCGTTTCGAGCAATTATTCGCAGCCAAAGGGAAACGCGTACGCCGATCCCTGCCGAACTCTGCTCAAAGATATTCCCAGCCCCCCCCCCCTCGCTCCTTCTAGGGATCTCTTTACACCCGGCAGGCTTCTATGGGGAACATTGGGCCGGTACGCGCGATGCACGACTCGTACTTTCGTTCCTATGTATTCGATGGTCGCGTGTATACACACACACGCACACACACACACATATATATATATGTATAAATGTTCGAAAGCCGTGCGTTCGCGAGGCCATAGAGCAGCTCTGCGGCAACTGCACCAAACTTCGAATTAGCGCCGGCGACGAACTTTGAGATTTACAGTACAACTGCGACCTCCGCGAACGCCGCCACCGAAAGAATTGCACCTCCCCTTAAGATATGTGTGTGCGGTATTTCTCGTATGAATAGCGTTTCCATTTCGTTGTATCGACGCTTAAAACGCTTCCGATCGTTTGAAAGACCAACTTTAATTTCGCAAAAGGTTTACAGTCGAGACGAGGCCAAAATGTCGCTGGAAAAAGTCAAACTACCCAACCGGTCTTTAAAAGTTACCAAAATTAATAAAAGCCCAGAGCATACGCTGTAAAATAGCATTTAAAATAGCACTTCCACGCGTAGGTAGCTTCGTGCGTAATCTTGGCGGGACGATAACGCTTTTTACAAATCGTGTTATAGATTACTATCGTTGCAAGTAGTTTCTTACTCGTCGTTTCCGTCCCTGTACGATTATCTCGTACGCTGTATCACGCGTAATGTACGTCTCGCGTATAATATTTCGTATCTGTTAACGGAACAGCCTAGAAAGAAAATCCACGAAACGCGGGAACGCTTAACGCAGGAACGCTCAATGCGGGAACGCTTAACGCGGGAACGTTGGATTTAGGTGGAGAAATCAGTTGCCAGACGAGAATATCCCGGAGAGCCTTCTAATGGCAAATACGTTATCCCCACAATGAAACGCAGCTCCTTCGGGTACATGCCTCGTACATGTTAACGAAACCGGTGTAATAACGATTAGTAGCAAAAGGGAGACGTACTTTAAGACGAAAGCAGCGCGCAATTGCTTTCGCAACAAAGATTTGTTTGAAGGATACAGCGTAACCGGGTTTCCGAGAAACACCGGGACGTGATTTACTTTGTGTTTACTCAATGAACGAAATCCTACCGATTTGTCTGTTTCTTGAAACGCAATTAGGTTTATACGTGTGTGCGTGTGCGCGCGTGCGTGTGTGTGTGTGTGTGTGTATAATTATACAAGATACAGTTGAACGTGTTGCGACAAACGTATTGGGAAGATTAAACTCGAGAAATTATCGTCGATCAAGACGAGCGACTCGAAGAGTGCGACGATTGTGACGTAGCAATTTCAAAGTAACAACGGCGAAACGATAACAAACAATTAATCGATCGTCTTTGGAACACTGACAGCTGCGGGTTTAAATTCAGTTGCCACTCGGATTCCAACGTATGCGTACGTAACAAACACGTGGGAACGTTTCAGCCGATCGACGATGCAGTGCGCGAGAAAAGTATACGTACCGAAGACCAATCGCGGCGTTGCTACGTTCCATCTACGCATAATTGCTATTTTTAAACACGCTTTTCTACGCTAACACGCACTTTTGCTTGTACTTTACGACTCGCAATTGATCTCTCGGCGTGCAGCGCCGCCACGTCAATTCGTTGCGCTCGAACCAACAGGTCTGGCAGAGTGCAGCGGGACTCGCGTTCAAACGCTTTCCGGTTCAAAGTCGGAAACTAAGTCGGACAGAACCTTGACGGCGTGCGACGCGTCACTGCGTGAATATCGCTATCGATAATACCAATATTGGAAACAGCTTCGACGAGCGTCATAAACTCCGTACCTCCGAGCGAACGCTATCGTTGAAAGATTATTCGACGCACCCTCGTCTCGGTACGCGTTCGATTAAAAATTAAAACTACGATCCTTTGGACACGCGTTCTACGATAATTTCAACCGTCTCGCTACGTTTCATCGACTCGTGGAAAAGTTTGCCTCTAAACGCGTCAAATACGCGTTAAATTCCGACACTGCTCTTGACGGGATTAAGGAATTAACGAACGTGGAGACTTCTTTGCGTAAGAGAAATCGGTATCGGTCGATGCTTCACGCTGTGCACTTTTTCGTCGAGAAGCGAGCAGCTGTGATTTCGTGCGCCATCTTTCTGTCGGTTCAACGAAACGAAGAAAACAAAAAAAAAAAAAAAAGAATAGAAAAAAGAGAGAAAAAAGAAAAATCACGTACGTAACAAGCACGCTCGCGGTCCTCTGCTTCTTTCTTAAACGAAACGCGTACGACACAATACGCTCCTTTGCTCGTAAAATCACGTGCAATTGAATTTGCGTGATCCTAAACACATTACCGTATGTACCGCGTAAGACGATTTTCAAGCGATATGTAGCCATACCCTTGCGATTATACCAACGTTGCGTTCGACTAACTTCTCCGAATTCTAATACCTCTCTCGAACCCAACTCGCAACATCCAAATAATCTTATGTGACAAGAAACTTCCAAGATCCCGATCCGATCAGTCGAGACCAGTTTCCGCCCAAGCTAAAAGTACCCGCAGTTAATTGTAAAAGGCTATAGCTGCTCCACGTCGGTATTCGTTTCCGATACAGTCTTTAAAGACGCGCGTACGATTTGGACACAACCGTGTAAAACGTGCTTATGCATTGCCCGCAATGACACAAATTATCGGTATATGATCTACAGACTCCCTTTTGAAAAACCATCGGTCGTCGTACGCTTTCGAAGCGATTCCCACGGGCGGGAGACTCTTTGTGCGAAAATATCAAAGGTCGTTAAACTCTAAAGTAAAGTAAAGAGTAAAGGGAAGATTGGCCTCGAACCTGATAATTAACGAGCAATTTCGCCTTGTTGCTTGCACGAAAATGTACTTTGCCTAACGTCTACTTGGAAACTCGGCATTAACAAACAATCATCTAGGTGTAGCAAGATCGAAAGTCGATCTTTCGTACTTGCGCTCTCGCGCAAATTCCGGTATAATTGTCCAAAGCCGGAATCGCAACTGTCGCAACCAAAATGAAAAGTGAAAAGAAAACCTTGTTTCTTGCTTGCCGCCTTTTAAACGTCAAATTGCCAACGTACACTTTGGCGACTTTGGTCAAGGTGCAAACCTACCTCGTGATATTTGTTGTTTGTTGTAAAAGGTCACAATCTCGCTCTCGCAATTAATTATTCATTGTCGCGAGCCGAAAATGTCCTTACCATCGCGCGAGTAACGCGAGTAATTCAATATCGTTTTTATCGAGCGGACTGCGACTTTTCAACTTTTACTGTACAGCTGCCGCGTACGTGGCTCGAAATAGAGTAAACGAGAAGAAAGAAAAACGGTAAAGAAGAACAAATTGCTCGTTGCTTACTTACTAATATTTGCTTGTTGAAGGTTATTAGACTCGCTAGTCGCAAAGCTCGGCAAAGATGAACACCGCGTGCAACGATAAAAGTTTTTGTCGAATGTTTTACAAATCGATACATGGGATATATGGGAATACGACGTACAGGTATGCGGCAATCGATATTCGCGTAGCGAGTGGAGCGAACGTTTCATCGTGCGAGAAATTAGAAATACCCGTGTTTAGTATCGCGTTTGATGGACGCGCTACGGCTTGTGCAACGTTAAGAAAGAAAAGAAAGAAAAGTAAGAAAAGAAAGAAAAGAAAGAAAAGAAAGAAAAGAAGGAGAAAAGGAGAAGACACGTGGCGTTCAGCGCCTCGAACGTTTTCAAACTCGTCGGCCGTCTGGAACACTAAGCTCGGCCGGAACCGGGAATGCGATCTTCCTGCACACCCGGACCAGTGTGCAACTACTTCGTGCCAAGAGTATTTGAAATACTCGGCGGTCCAGGATGAAGTATGCCATGGTATCAGAGGTTTGCGGGCTGTAACAAAGCAGGCCCTCCGGGCACCGAATGTACATACAGCCTTGGCATTTACCGCCAAACGACGACGACGACAGCCTGAATGCTGCACAGGACTCCTGAAAACTTCCTCATAAACGGCTATTTGCGTTCGAGGAATTGGAACACGGCGGCTACACCGTGAAATTTTATTTCTCCTCCGGCCAGCCCACCGATACGCCCTGCAACCTTATTTCCACAGCTACCTCGAGATCTTACCTATCGACTTTTACGCGCTTTCACGCCAATACGACGTTCGACGAACATCGATCTTGCATAATCTTTCGCGTCGTAAACATTCACCGCGCTCGGCGTTCCATTTGATTGCCATCAAACGAAATATACGACGCGTACCTTGCGATCCACGTTATTCCGCGTCAATGAAAACAAAGCATACACGCATCCGGGTGTTTGCCTCGGGCCGAAAGCGCCGTGTATTCGCCGCGTATTTACAACGAATGGAAAAGTTTCGTGGCCGCGACGAGCCAACCGGATAGAATGTAAACTTGTCTTTGACTGTTGCCGAGCGAGAACCGTTCAGTTCTCGTCGTAACCTCGACTAATACGCTTACGAGTTTCTGCTCGTTCGTCGAGTTTTATCCAAGTTGACGAGTGCTGTGCGTTTCGCGCAATAAGAAGGAGAATAGACGATAAGTAAGAAGAAAATCAAACGCGTCCGTTACAAAGCATTCGTGGTAATTAATCGTTTTCAACTTTTACGACGTTACGTATATTGCGTATATAAACGGAAATCTCGAATTCCGTATTTTATTTGGTTTCGACGCAAATGAAATTTAAGTCTGCGTCTACAGAATGTGTCGTTGACATTCAATCGTCGGTTATCGTTAGCGATTTTCCAACGAACAAGTAATTCTAACGATCGTCGAATATATATACGTAGGTTAAAGTAATCTGCTTAGACAAGTATTATTTATTGGAAACGCTCGTTGTAAGCGACCACAAAAGTATTTGAATTACATTATTCAATTATTTAATATCAATACTCGGCAATAACGTGTCTCAATCGACGTTTCATGCCGTAAACCGATGATTTTGTAAAACTACGTTCGACAGAGTTGCACGTTTCTGTAATTTCGTCGCTCGAAATTTATTTAATCTCTTTCCGATTTCGGCCCATAAATTTTCAATCGGATTTATGTCTGGACTTTGCGACGGAGTAATTAACACGCGTGGCGTGTTACGTACGATCCATTCTTTCGCAATTCTAGCAGTGTGCTTAGGATCGTTATCTCGCTGGAAGTGGAAATCTGCCAATAATGCTAATTTACGGGCACTTTGCTTAGGGTTATTTTTCAAAATATTCAAATACCATGACCGGTCCATCTCCGCGTTTCGCCGTTTGACGTAAACGTCGAATTTTCAATCCCGTATTTATCCGAGCCAAAAAAAGACGACTTTGTCCCAAAAAGAATTATCTTTATTAACACGGGTTTTTATCTTTTCTTCTGACTTACCGCGTTAATACATGGCTTCTTTCGCGCTACTCTGCGACATAATTCCGGCTGAACTTTTTTCGTCAACCTAACCTAACCACGCTCGCGAGTTCTACTCTCTTCCAGTCGATTTCTTTGGTCCATCTGATCGAGCTTTGTTCGCAAGTGTTCCCTCGTTCTTTGACTTTTTTTTATGACGTAACGTATCGTAGACCTACTTTTGTTCACAATTCCGGCAATCTCGTTGTACGATTTGCTGTCCTCGCGTAGCCGGAATACTATTTCTCTTTCACGCTTTTTTTGTTTCGCACTTTTTCCTATTTATCTCGGGTACTATCACGCACGATTTCACGTTACCGCCACTGAAACGATATCCTAACGTCGAGCGAACGTACCGATATTTTGCAATGTAATGCAACGACGTTTGCATTCGGCGCAGAGGAAGATGAAAAACTATCAACAGTGTTGCAGCGTTCAAATACTTTTGCGAGACACCTATCACGAATATTTCTAACAAACGTATCACAACTCTTGTCTATATCGTTGAATCGTTTTTAAATTTTACTCCTGTAATCTTGAGACTTTCCGCTCGGCCTTTTCAAAATCCGCGTTCGCTATAAAAAATCTCACGTTCCCAATAGAAACGATGGCCCGCGAACGTACTTTTCGTGCGTAGCTGATAAACTAAGACCGTTAGGTCACGCGCGATGGACGCGTATACGTTTCCCACGTTTGCCTAATTACCCAAAATATTATATTATATTATAAAATCATATTCGAGATGTCTAGATATTTGACTCTCGTTTGTCTTCTTAATACGAGTTAATACGCTCTTGTGTCTAGCGTTACGTCGTAGTATTGATCGGACGCGAAACAGCGGAGTGCGTCTATTCTCACTGGCCTTGAAAATGGTTGCTTCTGGAACACTCGTAGATTATACGCGTACATTACGAAGCGGTTACGTAAGAAGTAACGGCAGTGTTTATTTGCCTTTCTTCGAACAGCAAGCATCACACTTTGACGCTGTGAAAAATATCGCGTTTCGATTAGATCGGACCACGCCAATTTAAAAACAGCCGATAAAGCATTCGAACCTATACTCTGTGGCAGAGTCGGCGGATTAAGAAACGCAACGATATCGAAATAGCGGAGAAATCGGCCATCGTAACGACGTGCTGCACCTTGCCAGTCGTGGGTCTGATCGAATGAAATTTCAAACGCAAGCCACGAATCAAAATACCAAAAACACTCGTTACGCCGTACGTAGCGCTGATAAAATGCGCGATACGCGTGGAAATAACGTGCCAATTGGCGATATTACGAAATATTTCGTGATAACGAATTTGTTTGCATTCGTTGAGAATGTAAAATCGTCCGAATGGAATCTTCAGCTGCCGTTGGCTGTTTAATTTACCCTGCTTGCGCGGCTATTTCCATGAAAATAGAATACGCGCACCGTTCGAGTTGCGTAGGATACAGTTTTGCCGATTCTTGTCGACACGGTGGCGAAGCAAACGACACCTTTGTTGGTAATGGGATCTTTAATCGACACGACGAGCACGTTTGCCTCGCGATTAGGAGACGCGGTTAGAAAGAAACGCGGTCTTGCAAGAAATACGAACAATCAAGTAAGATGCATCAACGCGTGGTGCGGAATTTTTAATACGTGCCTTGTGGATCCGTATTTCTCTGCCGCGATACTTTAAATGCTAAACGATATCCGTATTTCCTGGAATTCGCATTACCCGATTTGCTACGTGACGTTCCATCAGAGACGCGAAACCATCTGAAATACGAGTGCTATCAGCAGGATGGAGAGCACCGGCTTGCAACGCACGCGCCACGCGGAGATGCACATATTTAGCATCAACTTGCCAAGAGAGGATGGCTTAGGCTTTCGAAGGCTGACACAGATACTCGTGCTCCTAGTAGATGACGCGAAAGAACGAATTTAAGTCAACTACTATCCGAGCAGGCGAATGAACGACGTAATCTTTCACACCTTTTCCTTTATTCAGAACGATACGAGAAACCAATCAACGCGGAAAAGTGTAATCTTTCGTTCTGTAACGAGAACGTTCCGGGCTCTATTTCGCTATATTTAGCTTTCTCGTATCGGCCATCTACCGGCCCTGGAAAAGTAGCAGGATCGCCTCTTTCCATCCAGCGATTTGGAAATGATCGACGCGTTCGCGAATCCGTTCGCGAAATGCGATCCGACACTTTGCTCCGCCGACGTTGACGATCGACTCGTCCGAGTCGACGTTCACCAAATTTTTAAGCACGCAGCTACGTAGGTTACGACTAAATCTCACCGCAGCGTGCTGCGATTGCTCCGACTTTGGAATAAACTGGCAACACGTCTACCTCTCCTTCTTTCGCGCGCTTGATATCGGAGCGGTACCGCAGACTAACCGAACAACGTGGATAAATATCCGCGGAAGCTAAATATTGCCATTGGGTCGATGGTTGAATACTTTTCCACTGTTTACATTTTACATTGTACAGCAGCACAATCGCTTTAATCGCGCCAATTCTGGTAAACGGTAAAGCCAACGTTTGCGTAAGAAGCTCGTTGCTTAAATTACGGTATTTCGATCGAGGCGCTTTATTAATAACCCCGCGATTCTTTACGCACTCGCCCACAAAAAGGACGACGAGCTTATAACAAAAGGACCGCCGTGATTATCAATTAAGATCTCGGATCGATATCGCATCAACCTCGTGCTCTGCATAAACGAAGTATACACGGCGATTCGATAAGAGCTTCGTCAGCAAAAGTTGTTTATTTCTCGATACTATTTCGTCTCGATTCTCTGCGACGTACGACTGCGTTTAAACAGACGGAGGTGCGTTAAAAGAAAGAAAAATTACTGCTGCCATATCGATATCCTGTCTATACCGAACGCTTCCTTGGCAAAGGTCTCTCGTGGCTCCGAAATAACGGATCTGTTCGTATCATCCTGTGTTAGTATACAACGTATATGGCAACTGGTTCAATGTACTTGTACCGGTGTAATGGTTCAAACAGCAAAGTATAATCTCCTCCGAAGCGTACGTTTTGCGTCTCTTTAAAATCTCTTCTTCGAGGAATGGGCAAGTTTGTACGAAAGAGCTAAATTTTAACGAGCGGATACGGACCTGCGATCACGCGCGAGCATTTAACGTTTCGACAGGATAACGCAACAGGTTTATGCGAGAAAAGTATCTTTGCTTCGCACACACACACAGACACACACACATACACACACACACACATCTCACAATTTCTCGAACGAAGGAGATTTTAGCAGATTGCTGCCCGATCAACGAAACTCTAACCGAGTCCTATTGTCCGAACTATCTGTCGCCGAGCGTCGATCCATCCGCTCGTGCGAATAAGATGCGAACGCGTTGTTTATTCAAGAGAAAACTACCCGGTTATATGGATCGACTCGTGCCCCGACAGGTTTATACAAAACCTGGTGGTTTTACGCGATTTCTTCCAATGCTTCGTCCGCCGATTTCGTAGGAAAAGTATAGCTCGGGATGAAATCGGCCTTCGTCGCGTATCGTGAGAAGCCTTTTGAAATGTACAGCGACTATAGGCGTCTGAACTTGACTTTAAACCGTAGTTTTCAATCGTCTTTCAACCGATTAGTTTTACAGTTAAATCGAAAGGTGCACGCGACGATCGTGAGACGCAAGTTTTGTTTGAAATCTCATCCTGTGTAAGCGTATATAGATTTAATGTATGCGCACGTATTAAAGACAAAAAGAAAAAGCCTTTGAACAAACGCGTAATTTACGTTTACAAATGGCGCGTTTAAAGCGACCGGCGGAGAAACGTTAAAGATCTCTGTCGCGCGCAACTTTATCGGTGGTCTACGTTTCGAGTTTATTGAAACAGCAAATCGTGGAAATTTGCTTGACTGAAACGTGGAAGCGGTACGAGGCTAAAGGCGGAAACGGACCAATTCCGTGGAGTATCGCGACGATTATTATAAAAGCGGCCCGCGATACGTTTCTGTTACCCATCTTCCGACTCGACGAACACGGACCTTTCTTTCCATTATTTTACTCAACGTTGCAGCTAAAACGCACAACTTGATAACATTTCATCCCATGAAAAATATCGCTCGTTTCCCAAGTCGTTTTCGTAGGATCCAATTTTGATGAAATTTACAATCCAATAATCGCGGATAACCAGTCGTGTGCAATTCGGTTTTAAGACTCGACGATGGACTGTGGTTCGAACGACGTGCTGAAACGTTGCGGAGAAGATGGCGGGAACAGGGCCAAGAAGCTGAAGAAGAGGAGAGACGGTCGTCCAGTGGACAGGCTCGGTTGCTGGGAAGCTAAACGAGCGAACGAATAAACGAATACATAGTTTGCTATAGTTGGACGAGTGCGGCGAGACGCAACTGCAAGAAAGGAGGCGGAGGAAGGAAAGGAAAAAGAAGAGAAGAGCAAAGACAAGCCGCGTTTCGCGATATATTAAACTCGATAACGGCATGTTCGCAGCAAAACGATAGGACGAACGCGATACGTTGTAAACCGATACGGTATATTCGTATTAACAGCGGCACGCGTCTATTTGCGTCTATGCAAACTACGTAACCGGAGCGTACAGCTCGGTATAATAGCGTAGCTTTTGCAAACGATAGCGCGGAGAGTGCGAAAAAGGCTGCTGGTCGGAGAAGCTGGCTGCGCGTTACGACGTTTCCTCGGCTGCTAGTGTTATTTATCGTTCGACCCGATGAATGTCATTTAAAATTTCGATATAAATTAATTTAAGGGGGTAAAGGGGTTTGCAGGGTAGCACAGTGGGACGGGGCGTAATGGCTCGGAAAATGAAGTTCTTGTAGCCCGGCTGAGAGAGAATCTCACCCCCTCTATTTCACTCTTCCGCTTTTATCCTTAGCCGCTTCCGTCTCTGCGGCGAAGCAACCCTCCAGCCGCTCTTCCCCTCCTCGGCTGCTCTCCTCCCCTGGCACCGCTCGCCCGACGTCCTATCCCCCCTCTCCGAACATTCGACTCGCCGCCTTCTTTCCTCCTTTCTCTTCGTCTGCCCTCCTCCTCCTCCTCTTCCTCCTCCTCCCCTCCCCCCTCCTCCTCTTCCTCCCAGAGCCCCGACGTCGCCCGCTGAAATTTCCTTTCGCCCTCCCCACGCCAGCCTTCCATCTACGTTCAGCCAGCCACTCCGCTTTGCTATTATCTTAAGTAAACAGGCTACCTGTGCGCTCGGGAATTCCAGATAAAGTCACATGTTATCAAAATCCTGACTGTGCTTCGAGCGGGCCGCTGCGTTTGCATCGTGCCGCCTCCCGCCGCCCTTTACGAGCTAGACACGATCTCGTTAATTCCGTTAAGTCGCGGCCTTACGTTGATACGAACCGGAAGGTGCAACGATCGAGCCCGATTGCCAGAGGCGTTTCAATGTCGCCGGTAATTTTTCATCCCGGAAGCACACCGTGCTTCACCGAAAGCGCGAGCGTAACGCGTTGGCCGTAATGGCAGTAGTTAGACCCAAACTAAATAATCGCGCAACAAATCGCCTAATAATCGGATAATCAAACGATTCGCCTTTTGTTGTATTCGATCTTGTTCGAGACTGTCGTTAGTCGTACCAGCAGCCCGTCTTTTCCTCGGACAATCGCGATATCGCGTACAGAATGGAAATTGCGTCGAAAGAAGAAATCGCGTTTGTGCTTTCCAAATACCTGTATTAATATATTTGCGAAGCGATTAAACGGTTCTCGTCGAATCGTTCGCTCTCTCCCTCTTCTTCCCTTTTTTCCCCCAGCTTCGCAAGCCATGCCGCGATCCCTCCGTCCTGTCTTCCGCTCGCTACATCTTCCAACCTGACACCTCTTTCCGTCTCCCTGCAGGCCCTTGTTAACCACTCCAGGCTCCCAAATCGCTCTTCCCATTGCGTCGCCCATTTACATCGCTTAATCGCCAGTCGGCAGTTTTCAGTGCGTCGAAACGCGACTGTACGTTGTCGATCCGAGACAACGCTTCCCTTGACCATTTAAGCTCGCGAAGTCGTCGAGAACTTTGAAAGTCGTACCGCGATTCGCCGCTTCCGCGAGAACCTTGTCTGGCCAATTGTTAATTTCGTCAGACCGCAAACAAAAGTTTTACTTTTACTTTTCCACCTGCATCTACGAACGCATCCGTCCGCCTACTTCTAATCATTTTCTCAGCGTTCCAGATACTTTGCGCGTACGTGTTTCGCTCCACCTCGAAATACAAACTCTTGGACACGCGTCAGCGGGAGAATCGGCGTTGTCTTATCTCTGTTCAATCGTTTCCACGTCGTGTTCAACCGTCGCCGTAATGTTATCGAACTTGTCGCGATAATCGATACAAGAGAAATGGACGAGTTGCGAGCGACACGCGTTTTTCTTTCATTCAAAGTAATCTCGCTGCAAGTTTCGACCACCTTCGATCGTAGAAGACGGTACAATGGTCGACGACGGTCGTAAATCTTTGCGAAACGAGCGGAGAACGATATAGAATTCGTTGAAAGCAGAATCTGTATCGAGCTTCAAACACGTAAGCATCGTAATTAGTCGCTTAGAGCACAATGCATCGTGTCGTACTGAAACGTGCGAATTTCAAACGTTCGTTCGTTTAAACGGTCGACCAAGACGAACGACTCTTTGGAGCAAGTTTGATTCTCCGTAGAATTTTATACAGGGATACGTCCGGGATTTTCCTACGCGCAGGAAGAGGAAGAGGAAACGCGTCCGAGTAGGCAAGTTATATTTGGTAAATTTCACGCAGTCGAGCGCGGTCGTTGGCACAAAGAAAATGAAAAATTTCCAGCAAACGGAACTGCGAGTCCCGCTTTCCGTCTATGCAAATTTCATTCGGGCCGAAGCTCCGCGAGATTTTCTTGTATTTAAATTTATATTTAACCGCCTGTAAACATTTCCTGAAATGAAAGTTTGCCGTGTGCGCCTCTCTCTGATTGAACTGAAATTTATACACAGGGCATATAGTAGGTTAAAACCTAACAAGAACGGAAGCTTTCCGCATGCCATCTCTTCCGACCTTTAAACTCGCCCTAACGCGTTATAAAAGCTCTTTGTTGCGTAAATTAACGCGCGCCACGTTTGAGAAACCTGCCATCGAACAAAAGTCTCGAGACGAATTTTTAAAAGCGAAATTGAATTTTTCTCCGCGCGCCAAAAGCCGATGCTCGGTGCTATCCGATCCAAGCGCCTCTTGCTCACCGCCTTTCTCCAAATTACTCTACGGAACAAACGACAGAATCTTTCTTCCCTCTTGCGTTCGCCTCTTTCGTGTCTGGAAAGCGCGAAAAGCGCAGCACCGCCTCGGCAAGTCGCAAGTATTCGCAGAGCGTTTAGGCGCGCAGCACGAAACCAAGAATCGTCGGTATGTGGTTCGCGTGTCCCAGTATGGCCGCCGCAATCAGAGTGGCACGCGCTCTCATACCCCGGTCCATCTACTCGTAGCAGCGAACCTACCTCCGCCAACTAACCCCCAACACCGACTCCTAGTCGCTGTTACCGCGCGTCAACAACCTTCGATTATCGCTTCAATCGCTCTTCCATTCGCTGCGCGCAACGACGATGCAAAAGTTCGTACGTCTTTTTCCTTTTCAAAATTCAAAAAGCGCGTTTCTCGCACCTTTGTTTCGTTTGTTAAGTTTATTAACGATCGTCAAGTCGTAATCGACAGTCGTGGTAAACGCGAAAAGTACGGTTGAAAACATTTCTCGTTAGGTAGCCGCGAATGGCAGGAGAACCAGCGGATCGCGCTCTCCGTGATAGAAGCGGACGTCGTTTCTGTCGGATACCAACATATTAGTATTCGGTTTGTTTGAACGTGCAACATTCTTAGCTTAAACTAGTCGTAATCGGATAAAGAAAGTTCTAGAGTTAAATTAATCAGCTTTCGAGTTGCGATTTGATTATAAAACTCGACTCCGTAATTTACAGGAAAAGTTGGCAACTGTCAAACAGATGTTTCGCATAGCAAAGGACGTTAGATTTTCCGCTATGGCCAATGCCGAGATACTTTGCGAAAGAATAGACCGTGCGGTGGTGGTAGATGCTCGACAGGGAACAAAAATGTACGTAAATTATCTGACAATAACGGGGAAATTACAAATACGAGCGAAATATTATAGTCGAGACTGCGCTTTATACTTTTTGCTTTCTCGCTCGGTAAATCGTTTGTCTCTGGAATTTTCCAAAGTATTTCGCTTATAGAGTATACTTGGCCTTTGTTGGCAACGTTTGAAAGCTAAGAACAATTTAAACGAATTAAAACTTGAAACGATTGCGCGTAATAGACCAGACGCCGCGTTCACGAGCAAAGGGCAGAAGGAAACCCACCTAATCGACGCTACTGAAACTAGCAGCGACGTGTTCGTTCGTTCGGAACTTTGCTACCCTTTTCTATTAAAAAAAGAAAAAAAGAAAAAAAGAAAAAAAAAGAGAAAAAAGAAAAAGAAGGAAACGGCCAATATTTCTCGTCTTTACCTCTCGTATCTTAAAAACTAGTTGCCGTGCATACAACTCGCGCGTATAATCTATCGCTCGGGCTTATCGTTCAACTCGACGATAAGCAATTTTTTTTTTGCTAACAAAAATGCACACGCCGTTCTGACCACGCTGTTTGGGAATCGCGTTCCCTATACATCGTGCGCGGATCTTGGATCCAATCTCGCATCCACTTCGACCGAACCTAAACAGCGATTTCTCAGCATTCCGACTTTCAAGAATAGAGTCCTGCTTTGCGTTTCATCGCTTCACCGATGGAATATTCGAGGGATTTTCAATAGGATATCAGAGAGAAACGCAGCGTCGCGCATGTCGTCCAGGAATACCAACGCGTTTAACAGGCGCGAAATAACGCGCCAATGATTCGATGTTAACTGATTTGTCGTTGACACACATCCAACAAAAATATGACAGACGTCCGAGCTTTTGAGCCTGATTTTCAAGGCCAAGGCCCAATCCAACCACCGGACACCCCTGCAACGACGGAACGTTGGGATATTCGAGTATTCGGATAAGGAGGACTCTGCCGTGCCACGTGGTAGCCGCAGTTTTCAAATTTTAACGCGCGGTCCTCCCGAAAATACTTTGATAATTTCAAGCGCCGCCTACAGATCGCGTTAACGACGATTGCAAGCGAGTTTATTTCCATCGATATTCACAAGTTGCTCGCTTTAAACCGAAACTCTGCGATTTGAATCGTAGATCCACCACCGTTGGCGTAAATTGCAATTCGCCGAATCCGAAGACATCGATTTAGAGATCAACGAGCGTTGACGTTAATCAGTTACGAGCGAGCACGATTAATATTTTCTACAGATTGATCGTCCGTGCTTTAGTCAGAACGATCGACGATCCCTTCGTATCACACGACGTTACAAATACTCGCAAAGCTATAAAACGATTAGAATGTACAAGGTTATCGCGAGGTAATCCGGACCTTTCAAATTCTTCTATCGCTTTAGGATTGTCCGTACTCCTTGTTCGTCGGTCAATGTCGGTCGAGTTCCGGCCGAATAACGCGTAAACGTGGGCGCGACGTGATTCCTCACGGAGCAACAAGAAAAACTAGGGAATCAAATTTTAGCCTTCGAGGAGGTCGAGCTTGCAAATTTATTCTAACCGTCTCATTATATCCGGTTCCATTCGGTCATATTCGAGACATCGTCAAACTCCATATCATCGAGAACTAAGCCGAGAACGAGAAACTTTTATTCTCCATCTTTCTCTGTGTCATATCTTTCGCATTACACTTTACGTATCGATTGTATATTCTTCCACAGACTGTCACATTGTTCGTCACCTGTACGTCAACTTTACAGCAGGTTTCACAGTAGGGGTTAGTTTTAAACGGCTGCGATATTTCTCCGAGATATTTATTTCAAACAATTCGGTGGATCGTCTTACGGTTCGGGTTTCCATCGCCTGAAATAACGCGTAACCGAGCTGTTACGCGAATAAGACGGATCGCAGACAACCGTAGCCAAGACACAGTGTCAAGTACATCCGCTCGTCGAACCGACACGGCTAGCGCCAACAGATCGATAAGGGTTCGAGGAGCTGATTCAACCGGTTCCTTTCCTCGCGTGGTAAAAACTGTGCCGCTGTCCGGTAAACGCTTGCTTCTTGCCGGAATCTCGGACCGTTCGACCTTTCAACTTCTCGACGTTCGAGCCTCACGACGGTTCGACCTCGAGACTCTCGAGACTAGGCAATCAAATGTCCGAGTTTCGGTTATCCTTAATTTATTTACTCGTTACGTATTCGTAAATCGTTTATATCTCTTAATCGCCAAAGTAATCAAGTAATCTAGTAATCTATCGGTCTCTGTTCCGTGGACAGACAGACAGACAGACAGACAGACAGAGAGAGTCGATTCTGCCGCCCGTGTCAAAGTAAAATCGTATCGTTCCGTTTCTACGACGCGAAAACAAAAATATTTTTCCGTTTTTCGCCCGTGTTCTTTCGCCCATAGGCCACTAAGTCGATACCGAAGGAAAACAATTTGTCAATGAGACGTTTCCGTCGTGATATCGAACTTTCCCTCCAATTTATCCGACTTTTCGCCGTTGCGCAGCTGCGTGATAATTTAATACCGTAAGCGCCGCAGTTTCCTATCTCGCTCTTATACGCTTACGACGTTGTGAAAAAATCGACATTTCTAACGTTTCGCAAAATACGCGCTACTTTAGCCTACGACGCTTGATAGTTTCGGTACCTTTTTACAAACAAGTTGTCAGCGTGCTTGCACACACACACACACACACACACACACACGCACACACACACACACACGCGCGCGCGCACACACACACACATTTATACAATATAGCAGCATAGTTAATTTAAAAAGTTGGAAACAATCTCGTTACAGCGACGAATAAAATATCCTGTAACTCGTTAGAGATAAAAACTAGACAGCACGTTCGAACGAACGACGAGTTGCAATTTAACAGACGAACCCGTCACCATCTTCTCGAATAATCGACTTTGGGAAATGCGATCGTTACTATCCAAAATTCGCAAATCCTCCCATAGTTCCAATATACATTGGGTTCCATCGTGCCACTATCGTGCAATCAGTCGTACGAGTTCGAGTTAATGTCCAAGTTCTCCCCTGTCTGTCTTCCACTGTCTTCGATTGTCTTCGCTTCCCCGAGACTATCTTTATTTAATATCGTTACATTATTCGATGTCTCGTCTTCGATATCTTTCGGATAATCGATACCACTTGAACGTGATATCGCGAATTTGCGACAATCGTACGTCACGTCCCCCGCAGCAAACTATTTTACGGAAATTAGTAAATTCGCCTGCCAAAATAACCTAACCCAAATCTCAAGTTGCGCGGAATAGCTCATTTCTTAAAAAGCTAGTTTATTCACCGAGTAATTGCAACGTTCGGTCACTACTTTATCACGGTTAATTTATTGAAATACTTGCTTCCAGGTTGTTAATAAGTGTCTTTGGCAATCAAATTTTGCTAGATTCTCTCCTAACACGATATGAAACTCTGTTTGAAAAAGCACAGGCTAAACGTTTTGCTCGTTTTACGTTGATGCAAAAGCACGAACCTTGATAAACAAAAAAAGAAAAAATGGTAAGTGGCGCTGCGATCCATCGTTTCTGTAACGTAAAATTTCAATTCCGTGACTTGGTAGTGACTCGACGATCGAGAGACGCGATTCTCTTAAGTGGACTCAAACTTGCGCAAGACGATTTAAAACTACGTTCATACGCGTGCGCGTTTTCGAAAAGACGACAGTAACGATAATTACAGCAAGAAATTCTTTCCTTCTTCTCTTTCTTTTTTTTTTTTTTACAAGTAGAGTATAGGGTGTAACGATGAAAAACCTGTAACCTGTAAACCTGTGGTCAAATCTGTCGTTTAAGACGATGTATAAACGTTACATATCCGAACAACATGTACAAATTACGTTTCTCTTGTTGCCAACTAAAGTATCGTAGGCTTTTTCGCCCTAGTAAAAGTACAAGTAAAAATACGCAATCGTTACAGGTGCCTTGGTCGGAAAGGAAAATGAAGATAGAAAATAATATACTTTACGGTCCGCCAGCGAGACAAGTACCAAACGTATCCCTGGGGCAACATTTGTTCGATTGTCTACGTTCCAATGCCGACCAGATTCTGCAAGTAAGATAAAAATTATTTTTAAACAACACCGTCGAATCGTCGAATGTTGGCGAGCTCGAACGTTCCTCAAACCTTGTTAGCGTGCTATTTAATCGTTTCATCCAACTTTGACGAAATTACGATTACAGCGAATTACCGTTACGCTGTATAGTACGCGTTACGTCGAAGGAAAACGCAGAGCGTCGAACGCGTGTTTAGCAAATTGGTTGCTATTGTTTGTCAACGATCGTTTAAATAAGAATTTACGACTTTTTCGTTGGCAGGAAACGCGTCAAGTTGCGCAAACATACACAGTCTTCATAGCAGAACAACTTTGCGAGGATGCAACTAAACGACTCGAGCTTCTTCGACGAGCAAGACAAACTAGTTTGCTCGTGGACGAATCGCTTTCTATCGTTTTTTCATCCGACTCTGTAACGAAAATTTGAACGATACGTTCCGTAGGATTGTGTCAGTTACGCGTATACCGTGTCGCTTGTACGTGCTAAAAATTGAATCGAGATTGCTTCGATGAGAAAGGAAGTTTTCCATCGTTTGTAGCTCGTAGCGCCGTTAACCGAAACGTTGTTCCGTTTTATTTAAAGGGAGTCCGAATGTTAATGTGAGCCGCCGCTTATTGCAATTGAATTCACAACTCTCGTTCGCGATTGAAAAAATCGTCTGTCGGCTGTTGCGTCGCGTAGTTTGGATTTAACGCGTTCGAAAGCTACGCTCAAAGTTGCCACGTTTCTCGTTTCTCATTTCGGCACGTTGTCACTTTTATCGACGACAATAAGCTACAACCGCTCGAAACGACGTTTGTTCCGTCCGAGATCTAGCTTGAAATCACTCGCGTGGTGATTCTTGCAACATGCAGATTCCCGTTACCTTCTCTCAATCGCCTCAATCATCTTTGGCATTCTAAATTAAAACCAAAGAGGAAGCGTTTTTTACACGGAGAAACTGCGAATGTATGTTGGAACGGTCGCTTGTTGGAGATTTTATTGAAAATTACGGTGCGTCTCGCTCTAGACAAGCGATGGCTGTACCGGCATGTACACCGTCGGAATAATCAACAGTTACCGACGATTCATTCTTATTACCATGTTTCGTATCGTAATACTCAATGTTGCTACGTCAGGTAGACATTGAAACTGGTGAACGCTACACGTGCAAAGATATCCTCGAGAGAAGCACGATTTTATCGGTCGCTCTGAGAAGTTATGGAATCAACGTGGAAGACAGAATCTCCGTCGCGGCCGAGAACCACCCAAATTACATAGTATCGATATGTGGCACGTTATTCACCGGAGCTGCGTTTGCACCGTTGAATCCAGCGTACACAGAGAGTAAGATACTTTGCAAGCAAGTTTGACGAATTATTTTATAACAGCGGAGAAACTAGTTTGGTCGAAAGTACGCGCGAAAGTGTTTGGCAAGGGCAGAACTTAACTACTATTAATCAAAGGCTACATTTATTTTACGCATTTGCAGAATTGATAAGAAAATTCCAAAATGCTTATTTTAACGCAAATTTTTCCAATGCAGCCGTTAACATTAGGTCGTTTCACGTTCTTGCGCATGGTTTTGTAAAACTGCCACTTTGTTAAACTTCACCCGGACTTGCCAACTAGCTATACACGGCGCGGCGTACGCGTCGTTAAATCGTTAAATCGTTAAATCTAACACAGTTTTCAATGTAGGAGAATTTAGGCACATGCTGGAGATTTATCAGCCACGGGTGTTGTTCGTATCGCGACGCACCGAAAGGATTTTGGCGAAAATTGCGCCTACCGTAGGCTGGCATATGAAATTGATAGAATTGGACGATGAGCCTCTCGATGGAAAGATAATAACCTTGGACAAGGTTTTGCAAACATATCGAAATATCACGGATCCCTGTACGTTTTCACCAGCGCGGATAGATGATAACAGCAAAAGAATGGCAGCTATTCTATGCTCCAGCGGCACGACAGGCTTTCCGAAAGGAGTAACGTTGTCTCATCGAAATTTGCTACTTTTCATCCAATCCATGAGGTAAAGGCCAAGCATTCTCCAAACTATACGTTATTCGAACAAGTGATGAAAGTAAAAGTGACGAAAGGTACCCCAGTACCTTTTTCCAGAGAATCGAGAAATGCGTCCAATGGGGCGAGTTTAGCGAGCAAGAAAATGTGTAATCACGCTTAAAGGAATATAGTAATATCAACATTGAAATATCAGAAAACACTTTTTCGAACAACGTATAGTTTACGACGCGATTGCGTGGATCGATTCAAACGGGATACTACTCTGTGCATAAAGTACACACGAGTAAAGCGATTCTCACTGTTGCGATTGCTGTTGTTACACTCACAGATCGAGAAACCGTTCGAATCGATTGCATAAATATTCGTTCTATCGTTCTGCTTCTCGACTTTTGTCCTTCTACTTGAAATTATAACTGTTCGATTCGTTCTTGACCGAAGCGCCCCAGAATTGATGGATATTCGACGTGGAGACCGGATACTAGTTTTCTTGCCGTTGTTTCACGGCTACGCGTTCGGAATGGCGAGTACGTCGATAAGTTGCGGCGCAGCCATGTACATAATGCGAAATTTCAAGTTAGAGACGTTACTCAGTTGCGTGGAAAGATACAAAATCACGCATATACCATTGGTCCCTCCAGTTTTAGCGGGGCTCGCGAAACATCCGATGGTGCGAGACTGCGATTTCAGCAGCGTGAGGGAGATCGTTTCCGGCGCGGCACCGCTTCCGCGCGATGTAAGTTTTTCCTCCAACGTTACTAAAATTGGCAAAAAAGTAAATTCCTCTTTGTACACCTGCCTCGAACGATTTTCAGACACGTTGTAGAAATCAAAAGTTTGAACAACCTTTTCCAAGCCCGAATCAGGTTCTGCAACTATGGTAAAAATGTATCAACCTCGACGCTCGATCATAGATAAAACTAGAAACGAGCGGCGATTACACGGTAGCGTAGCAGCGTAGTAGCGTAGTAGCGCGCAGATGAAAATGGCTTGAAACGTTGTAACGGTTTCCACAACGTGTTTCAGAATCGTCAAAGTTTTAGAGGTATACGACGATACGATAGATTCATTTCATCCAACGCGATGGTCGACGGTCGACGAGAAAAGTGTCGACGAGTTTGAACAAAATCGTCCTTCGTACAGGAACGCGTCTCTTTCAGGTAGCGGACATGGCGAAGCGGCGCACAAAAGTGAAAGCCATTCGAAACGGTTACGGTATGACTGAATTATCGATAGTATCAAACTTAAGCGATAGGGCGAGCAACGATAACTCCGTAGGTCCAATATTGCCCGGCTTCAAGTGCAAAGTGGTAAACGTGGAAACAGGCGAGGCGCTCGTCGCAAGACAAGTTGGGGAGATTTGTCTTGCGGGCGATCAAGTAATGTTGGGATACTTTAAAAACCCCGAAACCACCGCGGAAACAATCGACGACGAGAATTGGTTACATACCGGCGATCTCGGATATTTTGACGAACGAGGATCGCTGTACGTCACAGGACGTATAAAAGAGATCATTAAATACAAAGGTTTCCAAGTTTCGCCGTCCGAAATCGAGGCAGTGATATTGTCGCATCCGAGTGTCAAGGATGTGGCAGTCGTGGGCAAGCCAGACAAACTCGCCGGAGAGTTACCAATGGCCCTGGTAGTCGGACAACCCGATGAAACTATATCGGCGAAAGAAATCGTGGATTTCGCTAATGGTAAGTTCGCTTCTCTTCCATTGCTTACGTACACACTCGTCGTTATCGTTGAGCGCACAAAGCACACTTTCACGGCTCTACACGCGATAACCGCTTCTCGTTGTTATCGAAAAAATATAACGACGAAAGGTCGGTCGACCGAAAACAACCAGTTACTCGATATTTCTTATATCGATATACTTGATATTTATTCCGGACGTGATAATTTTCAATCGCCTATTCGCGAGCTATTCTTAACATCACGTGTCTCGATTAAATTCTTTTGCCACGAATCTCGTAGAAAATCTGTCGCCGCAAAAATGGCTGAGAGGCGGCGTAAAGTTCGTCGAGCACATACCCAAAACACCGTCGGGAAAAATTATACGAAGAGAATTGGTCGACACGAGAGCGAAGCTATGAATCGATTTCTCCGATTACTCGACATGTACGTATACACGCGCATCTATAAACGTCGAAGCATCTATAAACATAGCTTGTAAAAGTGTTTTATTTACTCGCCTGTTTGAATATGCAAAATATACCTGTCCGTGAAGAAATCGTAGACCGTATCTCGCCTATCAATCCGGACACATCGGACGTACGTGTACGAACCCGATGCAAAGTCGGATAACCTCTAGGATAGAGACATACGCGGGCGAGCCTGGCGCTAGGTCAGGTTTTCTTATCGCAATTTGGATACTGGGACGTTGCCTCCAAATTGCAGAGATACAAACCGGAATTCGTGCGTTTTTCTACGATATCGTTCTACAGAAAAGGATAAAACACGCGACACGTGCTTCTTCCTTCTACGAAAGGTAAGCAATTATATTATATTATATTATATTATATTGTATTTTACCGACTTCTACCACCAAATCGGAAGCTGTTTAACTCGATGTTAATTGTTGCGAGAGCATGCAGCGCACGCGCGATATTTCAAAGTAGAGAATAATCTACTTTGATGATACTTTTGCGCGAGTTCAACTTTGCCAAAGCACTTTTAGTTTCTTTGCGCCGTAGCTTCAACGAACGGTAACGGAACAAAGTCTTCCGATTCTTCGATGAACGAAAGGGATCGAGAAGCAAAAAGAAGAAGAGGATCAACGCGATGCGAAGGCTATCATCGATAAGTAGACCGATAATTGGCCGTTCTCTTAGCGGAGCAGTCAGAACGAGCGCGTTATCTTCGTTAACGAGAAAGTGCGATAGGAATTTCTAGCAGTTTTACCGGATCAACGGAATTAGTGGTATCCGGTATTGGAAAAATTTAAATTTCACGCCACCGACTCTACGGCGAGACCACCCTACGTCTACACAGGGTGTTCCAGAAATTTTCGTCCACCTACTTCAAGGCAAACGGATCTATGGAATTTTTAGGATTTCTCTCGCTAAACGTATCCATTCGAATCGCATGGGTTCCTAATGCACGCACATTTATTCCTGACGTAGGAGCTCGTTAATTATTACGCACTGAAATTTCGAAACTTTATCATCAATCGGAAGACAAACGCGTATCTAGCCGTTTCAATTTCCAACGTTAAATATATTCATAGTACGGAACACGACGCAGGCAGGTATTAATTACTAATTGCATGTACGCGAGAGTATGGAAGCGCGAACGAACGCGAAACAAATTAACCTGCGAGTATTTGTCGGTTTATAAAACGAACAGAATCGAATGTTTGCTTTTAAGAAACAGACAATCACGATTCCAATAATCTATTACATTGTTACATTTGTGTTTTACACGTACCACCGTTCGATAACGCTACACGATTGTAGCATTTACAATCTCTTGCTACGAATAAGTTCTCTCGGACTCGGCGATTGAAACGTATCGGTCGTTTGGCGAAATTTCATACATTTACCTCCGACAAATAAAGAAGACAAATAAAGGAAACAGAAACTTTAAATTTAGCGTAAAATTTACAAGTTGCTTGCAAAAGTACATACAGCCGATGACGCCAAAAAGTGAAGCACGATTTTAATTTTTATGCACTGTTAATCCCACGTTAACGCTAAACCCGAACCAAGTCTAGATATAATTATACAGAAGCAATAGTCGAATAACAAGGAGAAAGAGAATTCGACAGAACGTTTGGTTCGGGATCGGATTTACTTCGGATGGATGGAAATTTCGTGCAGTTTATGCTAGATCGGCGTTAGGTGTTTGGGTAGCTTTAAGGTAGAATCAGAAGGAAAGTGCTTGCGATATTTTGCTTACTCGCGAGCAGTTGCTTTTCAATTCGATACACTCAAGTCTGAAAAAGGAAAAAAAGAAAAAAAAAAAAGAAAAAATGGGAGGGGGCATCGATCGAGTCGTCAAGCGCGTTAGTCACGTTGCATCGCAACGAAGCAAGCACATTGTGTACGTCGTAAAAGTTTATTAGAAACTTCTCCAACAAACGTGTCGAGTTCGGTATCGACTGATTTGAAATACACCTTGTACGTAAAACAGTCTGCATGTATATATCCGTCGCCAGTACGTACATTGTACATGTACGGGTCTATGGCCGGTGTTCCTGTTAATTTCATTGCAACGATCACCCTGACAAATCTAATTGACGTGCATCAATTATTTGCCGGACGAAGGCCGCTTAACTCCCTTTCCATTTGCCAGCTAGCATGGTTTCCGGATAATTCCATTTTTCACGATACCTTCCACCGATAGAATTTCGCTATCACGGAGTTATGTCGGTCGTGCTTTCTAATTCCCAAGCGAGCCGATAGTTCGCATCGAGCCACCGGTAAAAAGTCAGCTTATCGATACTAATGTATTAACAAATTTCTACCCAATTTTAACAAATTTCTATCCAATAATTACGCGTGTTGCACTTTTCATTATTTTTCGGCGTAACGACTCTCTCGAATTTGATCTTTAATTGTATTCTCCATCTCGTACACGTTCATCGTAGACGTAAAAATACGTTACTCCGAGGACAATATCGCGACAGAACCTCCAGCTTTCCTCTTTCCTTTTAATCGTTCTAATCAAAATTATTTCGATACATTCTAAACACGTACCACGCTTACGAGAAGAAAAATCGAACGAGCTAGCGTATTTTAAAAAGTCACGAAAGGGATATAGAGGTATTTCGATATTTCGAAAAATACGCGCTTTTCTTGCTCCCAATCTTGGACGTCGTATTTATTACCTAAGAACATCTTTTCGAATAACAGAGCCATGAATTTACAGTAAATTGTAAACATCTTTGGCAAAGCTTCGCTAGAGAAGAATTAAGAAAGTATCGACAAACTTTTCTCCCTCTCTCTCCCTCTCTGTACCAACTCCTTGTAGATTAAACAGGTAATTAATGAGAAAATTACTATGATAAAACTATGATAAAAGTTGTCGTACTCTGGAAGACTTTTCTTCCTATAAAGGGACCGTGTATTTCTCATCCTTGCTAATTAACTTTCCTTTACGACCAACAAGTCGTACAAGCGAAATAAAAGGTTCTCGGTATTTGCGTTGACAGGATTTCGCATAAAAACGCCAAAGACCAGTGTATCGGCCATGCGACGTTTTCGTTTAACGCGCGCCATCGTAGTTGCTATCGTAGTTGCTATCGTAGTTGCTATCGTAGTTGCCATCGAACAACGTAATAGTAAACGCTTCGATCGAAAATGAAATTTACGTTTAAAGCCCCGTTAATATCGAACCTTTCAAGTCCGTGAAATCGATATTAACGAATTCGCGACAAGTTCTAATTGAATTTTCCCGAAATTCAACTGGAATTGGTAAAATAAGCAACGAGCACGAGAAACTCTGAAGCCATCGCCGGGCAGCCGATGAACGATTGGTTGACAAGAAATTTAATTACACCCCGTTTACCCCTTTCCTAATAAGGAGGAACGCCGATACACCGGTGAAATCTTTTTCATTAATGGCTGCGTTCAAACGCACGCTCCGTCGGTCTACTTTGCGTCAGATAACGACTCGTCTTGTTGCCCCCAAGACCGACAAAGTTGTATCTAAGTCGTAATCTACCGAACGCGATTAAACAACTTTCAACACTGGCGAATAAGCTCTTCCGTCCTTTTTCCAAAATATAAAGATTCCAATCTCTGTCAGTTGCGCGACTCGTCGTTTTCGAATGTTTGGATGACTCAGCTTCGAGCGACGATGGCTTTGTTCCCTTGCTCTTTGTCGCTCGTTCTGTCTCTGGTCTCGGCTGACTCGGAAAACGGCTGCTCTCCGCTCGCGCGCACGCACCAGCCATGTCGATATATTTCAAACAACGTTCGATAGATTTTAAACAACAACGTCTCGGGACGAGTTACGACTCTGTAGAATCAAAGATGCGCGCAATGCCGCTTAGAAACGAGCAAAGACGAACGTGTACGCACGGGGAGAAAAATCGTCGGAAAACCTTTCTATTTGCAATTTGCAAAGCGCGTGCAAGTGCGTGTCTCGTGTGCGTGCTCGCAAAGTTCATCGAGGTCTACGCAAAACCCGAGACGCGTTGATCGCTCTCGAAACCGTTTACTCGAGACCATCGAAACCCGCAGGTTTGCTTTCTATCAATCGACTCTCGGACTCTCGTGTGCATCGCGTTACGGCTATTGTTATGGCAACAAGGCGCGCGATCCACAGCGAGGCAGCGATAAACGCCAAGATACACGTCCAAAGATCTTTCCCGCGGATACGGATAATGCAACGTTTATCGATATCTATAATCATCGTTACTGAGAATCAAGAAGAAAACGCATTGCCGGCCTCTGATTAAAATTATACTACGCGCTATATTGCCAAGTTGTACGCGGCGAATAGCGACAGATGAAACGGGACACTACCTAGTTTCCCGCTAATACCACTTGTTCTCTTTCCCTCGTTCGATCCTCGTTTCCTTTCCCGATCAAAAAAAGTTCCCGTTTCGGATAAATCATATTCACCTACGAACGAGTATTTTCGACGAATCGGTAAGATACGAAGACCAAAGTAACAATAATTTGGATATTTTGAAAGATACAAAGTACGGATGATACAAAACACAGATTACTTCAGATTCGCAAAGTAATCAAAAGTATCGACAATTATTCGCGCTTCAAAGCTGTTTACGCGTTTGCATTAGGAATCGCGCGTTAGGAAAAACAGTGCTCGCGGATACGATAAACCGATATGGATACTGTCTGTACAGGCAGACGCGTCTAGTTCTTCCGCGGGCAGTTATCGACGAGCGAAACGGACAAAGTTGCCCGTCGTCGTACAACGATCGAATTCGGATAGGAAGGGCCAGATGCCCTAGCTGAAACCGGAAGAGCAGAAAACGGGCAGAAGCGATGCAGTTGGCCGCAACGGCGATAGAATAGCGAGGCTCTGGCATAACGCGCATAATAACGCGCGCTCGAGGCCTTCGTAAAATGAGATACGACAGTGGTAGGCAACGAAGCGTGAGAAGGAGACGGCGGGGAACCGCGCGCGAGAGTGAAACAGAGTGAGAACGGGACAGACAGAAATAGATGGACGACGGGGAACACAGAGGGGGAGTGCCTATCACTCGGAGAGATCCAATACAATGCGAACTATTGTACCCACGTTCGCCATCCACTCCAATTCCTAGGCTCGAGATATGCAGCTAGCTCGATCCTGCACTTGCTGCGCACGCTGCATACATCCATCGGAACGTTACACATACCTATCCACCGTGTCTATAGCACGACTTCCGGCAAGGATACGAACGAGTTCAATGTGGAAGAACCAAGAGATTATTCCACACTGTAGCCTGCCAAACGACACGTTTTTTACAATTCGAACTCTTCGACCGCGGCCGAATATCTGCCCTGACTGAAACCGCGCCAAGCTAAAACCACCAACCTGTAGTCCAGCATAACTAGGGTCGTACCGCCGTGTTTGCGCGCGTGTGACTTTTCCGCCAATACGCCAGCTTATCTTTACGATTGTATCGAGAGCGACGCTGGCAGCAGCAGCAACCTCTCCTCGCTCAACTGAATCTATATTTCGGCGCGGTCGATACACTGCTGTAAAAACTCGAAATTTCTAGCAAAGATCGATACGAGTGACATTTCCGCGGTACGTTTCCCTTGCGCTTTCGCTAAACCTATTATGTTTTCTACGAGAAAGCGTGCGCTAGTCGTCGCTTGGTTTCGATACGCGCTCCGTAAGGGATTTTCCAGGCCACTTTCGCAGCGACACTCGTCCAATCAAGCAAAAACGTCGTCGCGAACGTTCGAGTACCATTAGAAAGGCACGCTTGATCAAGGTACAACGTATGGTAAATCAGTTTTAGTCGCTTGGTTAAACGAGCCGATACAACGAATTGAAAACTGTTGTCAAGAGATAACGGAAGATCGACAGAAACGCCTTTCAACGCGCGCGTGCTTCTATGAGAAAACGCGCCAACGTGTGTGTTGAAACGAACGGAGGCCGTATCGCGCATATGCCGTAAAGATAATAATTCGGAAACTAATGGTTTTTGATCCGTGTTTATCAAGACCTTTTTTGCTTGTTTCCACGATTACTGTACGTTGCCCCCCCCCCCCTTCCAACTTTTGCGCACACCCTGCACGCATTCAGCGGTTGTAAAATAGCACGCTATCGATAATGGTTATCGGTATGCGTACGCGTATAACACAGAAACTGTTTACCGAACCTGTTACGAGCAGAATTTGATTGTGCGTTTAAAATTGGGTCAACCGTCTGCCAACACGCTAAATCTCAAACCGTCAACGTAAATATGACGTTTGCGTACAAAGCGTTTTGCTCGCATTCTTTCGTTGCTCCAAACATCTTTCTCGCGCGGTTTTACACGCGATGTCGAGCCGTTTGATCGGTAATAGAACCAGAAGATTTGAAAACTTTCGAAAAGTAAACGTTTATGCGTTCGTAATGTGCGTTGTAACGATCCCTTATGTATCCGGTTCCAAATAATTACATGTACCTGTTGCATAGTATTTGTTAGGTCGGGACTAGTCGTTTCGGGATTTCCAAAAGATCCATAAACCCGGTAAAATTAAAGCCAAGGAAGAGCGTAGTTATTTAAAGTTATTTAAGTTATTTAAAAGGGTGTTGTAACCAACAACGCAAGCTACTCGAAAAGCTCTTTTCGTTACTCCTCTTGCGATTTGGCTTCGAAGAAGAGACATCTATCCGCCATGTACGCATTATACGTTTGAATCCAATGGCAAGCAACGCGAGCAGCGAAAGTAAGCTATCAGTTTCCAGCGTTTTTCTCGCAAGGACGAATAGTTAAGTAAACTATAACATTTTTTTACTTTACGTGATAATATCTTTTCCGCGAGCGCGAATACACGATAATTAAGAAAATGTACATGCGCTGGCGAAAGACGAAAGAATAAATAAATCCGTCGTACGAGGGCGAGAAAGTGGAAAACGTTGCTAAAATAAATCTGAGCGTAAGTTTACTATGAGCGACTATCGTTTAGCGTTGTTTGCACGCGGACAATCGATAAAATTCTGCTAGTACTACTGCCAGCGCCAACATAAATCTTGTATCAGTTTCAAAGAAAATCAAAGTTTAATCGATTCCTTGTTTTCGTTCGTTCCTGCGTCGTCCATTTTGCCTATCGAGTTTAATAGAATAACCAATTTCGTAAACATCGTGGCGAAAAGGATCGCTAAACTTTGTTCAATGTCACTGCAGTTCAGACTAGTCGTTGTTTACTGGATTCGTTTAAAATACGGCATTGCGAGACTCGTCCGTATAGATCATTTACTTTGGACAGATGTTACGTTGTCGCCGAATACTAATGCATTTTCATTCACGACGTGATTTCCTTCCGTGTCAGCGCGTGACCAAACTGCGTATATCGTACACGGTATCCTAAAATTTCTTGGTTAAGCGAGGCTATGTTCATAGAAACGATGGCGAATTTCCTGGTTAACAACATGACATTTACAACCTTTTTAGGCCACGAAACGTTCGTACTTTCGCATCGAATTTTGTTATGATTTTTAAAATTTAAGTGTCGCACACCCGAAAAGTTATACGCATTATACACATTTGTCAGTCACCGTTGAAATCGAAGGCACAAGATTGCGTTACAGTATGCCACGCACACGCGCCCAGATATCGCAACGATTTAGCGGATTTGCATTTAATAGAACGAACGAATGACAACATTTAATCGTAGTTGATTTAATTGCATTTATCGTGGAACGACGTCGTAGTCTCGTTTATGACTTGTTGACTAATACCAACAGAGAAAGGTCCAAATTCGATCGGCTCGGTTTAGAGAGCAGAGCTCGGTTTTGGACTTTTCGTTGCGATCTTTCGGAAAATTGCGATCGTTTCAAAGCCTCTCCGGTGTATCCCTCCGATCTATAATTATTTCGATACTCGAACTTGGTGCAATCTTGAAGCAACAACGCAGGAAAGATTGGTATATTTATCTGAAAATGTTGCGATGAAAGTTACCGGTACTGGCCATTACTAGGATCTGTAAGACCTACGCCTTATATATATATATATATATATATATATGGAGTATTTTATGAACGAGAAGAATTTCACATCGAGGAACGAGCGGCGAATGAATTTAGAAAGAACTTTTTACGTACGAGACACGGAATGATTCCCATGAGAGAGGAAGAAAAAAACAAAAAAGAATGAAATAGAATCGTACGGATGACGCGGAGAGGAAGACAAAGAGGAAAATAGAGAGATACAGAGAGATGGAAAAGTAACGGAGAAAGGAGTTGGTCGTGGGTGAAAGGAGAGGAGCCGAGAAAGAGGATGCCGGGAAAAAAGAGGAGATTCAGCTTAGGATTTCCGTAATGGGGCTAGAAGATCGAAGATGAAATAAATTGGGATGCGAAGCTAGCGAGGGAAATGGAGAAAAGGTAGGAGAGAGAAACAAGGTAGGAAGGGAACAGGCGTTTACGTGCGCCAGACATCCGATGATGCATAGTTGCTGTTGACATGCTGGAATGTCAAGCTCACATGACCTCTCGAGCACAGCCATTATCCGCAAAGCGACCCCCCCCCCCCTCAATTTAGGACAATAACCGCTTCGTAGAGTCGTGTAATAATTATTGGCCGGTTTCCGGGTTCACCCTTTTGCCCCCTTTAGTTATCAGCGCCAGCATTTTGTCGCAATCACCGCCTAATAATTATTTGCAACAGCAACGCGTACAGATAGGCATCGCGACGAATAGCTGCGAATTTTGCCCACCGTTCGTGATTTCACCTAGTAAAGATCGATACTATCTACATCCTACTTTCGCTCTTCCCGACGAATCGATCGATCAACACGTCGTTGTTCGAAACGATACAGATACGCGAAATCTCTCGATTCTCTTGCGCGCATAATTCGACGTTGGTCGTTTAAAAAATGTTCTGGTTCGCGTCACGAACGTATTTCGATGGCTCGAATTTGATCTTTGAAACTACGACGCAATTTCCGCGTCGTCTTATACCGCGTCCCCTCGACAGAAGCGAAATTTTCGTCATGAATATTTTGCCAGTCGGGCGACGATCACGCGTCGGTCGTGTGTTACTCGTACGACGGCAAACGGACGGTTATTCGCAGATAATCGATAACCCATTGTCTCCCGCGTGATAAATAATGAAAAAATTAACGGAGTTTTTTGTTTTTCACGTATATGTATATAACGATATCGATAAAACTTTTGTCCATCGTGCGATATGACTAGCTGTACGTACGACGTGCGAAATTCATATTCAATCGCGAAATCAAATCATGAAAATCATATTCATCGTACACTTTTACGCGCGTTCAACGTCTCTTTTATTTATAATAAATAATTTGCTTTTACGAGCATCATACGATAGATATATCGTAATACTTTGGAAATCGAAAATACTCACCCCTTCGATACGAAATTCTGATTCTGCTCTCCTGTTCTCTTGGCGGAGCGCGCCGGTATATCGTTAATGTATCGTCGTCGACGACGACGACGACGACCTCAAGCCGTTAAACAACCGGGCGATTGCGATTGGTGAATATTATTTTTAGCAAACAGCGTCGTACAAAGGATGTAATTACAAGTATATAACGAAACCACAACAAGGATAAGGCAAGTCTGGACACTTTTCGTTTAAAGTTTACGATCGAACTCGAGCTATCAGGTAAAGCTTCAGCGACAGCAACCGTTTTTATTCGAACAAAGTCATTATCCTCGGTGATCCGTTATCGGCCGTACCGGCGTTATCAACGTCGTTTGACAACGACGTCGAATAAACGATACCATTGTCGTTAACTGCTCTTTAGCAAGCACGCAACTCTTTTCTATTTCGCAAATTGACAAACAAGATGACAGGCTGTACGCCCGTTGTCCACTTTTGATATAGTATGCGCAACGTTTTCGGAAATAAAGCCACGTATGATACATCGAATGATCATAAAGTGGAAAATGAAGCGACGAAACGAAACGGGGTATTCGCTGTAAAATAAGATTGCTTAATTAAATTTGAAATTTGTAGGATTTCAGTGAAAAGATAACGCGAGGACAATTAACAATGAAACGTGACTCGTGTGACGCAATGAAATATATGTGCATAAACTGTCTGAAAATTACACGAAGCACGAAACGGCCGGATGACAGCCAACACGAACAGCAAAGTAACAATATCGTCCTCATTTATTCGAGATTTATTATATGATGACGTTAATAGAATGCGCGAAAAGTGTACCCAATTAAACCACAACGTACCTTGTCGTTACTCTCTTTTCGAGATTGACGATTTTCCAAAGAAGATCCGTAAAGAATTTGCGAAATATCTACAGTAAGAAATGGTCGTTTCACGTAAATGTTCATGTTGGTATTTCGATCCATCCGTTCGACCCGTTCGACGCGCACGTTCGAGCGATCCGCGAGCGTCGTATCAAAGTTCCATGTTCCTTGAACGAACGACGCCTTGCGTTTAGAAGGCGATGCCGGACCGGTAATAATTTCTCTTCGATGAAAATAAACGAGATATCACGCACGCGACACGTGCTAGCGAAAGCCGATGAAAAGCGTCTCGTTAACGATATCAAACGACGGGTCTGTGGCTTTCACAGCCAGCTTCTCCAAGGTGTGAAAACGTATCGGGACCGATCTATCGGTGTATAGCGTAATATCTAGCCGGCGTTGTCGTTTGGTTGAAATTGACGCGGTGTCCGCTAGTTTAAGGACTATCACCGACCTGTGCCGTATTTCAATCTGCTTCGCCTCTCGTGTTCTTCAAAACGTGTGTTTACGCTGCTCCCAGTTTCTCCGATGCAGACTCTGCCACGGATACACGGCGCCTTATAAACCGCCGGAGTTGACAAAGGCGGCGTTGGAACCTCGGGCAAGGCAAGGATTCGAACGATGATTCGCTGTCTAGTTTGAAAACTGTCGCAATATCGCTCCAGTTTCAACGCTCTTTAATCGCTCGATCGATTCTCCGATATAGTTTAAAGTTATCAACGAACGAATTTCATACAGCGATGCCACTAAATCGATAATCGCCAAACGAATTTATCGCAATTTCAATGCAATACCTTACAAGTTTAACCGAATCGATAGCGGCCAATCCTCGAGCCGAAGTACATCGTTCTCGACGAACGTACAAATCGCGCGATACGACCGTTTTCCAATCAGTAAGCTCACTCATTGACGGTCTAATTAAACCTCTTCCCCATCTATCGAAATTCTCTGCATTCCAGGTGTAATCGGTTTAATCATTTACGTGCTCCAGTATACGCTGCTTAATTCCAAGCGAATCCTCCGAGCTCCGCGTACCCGGTGCGTACGCTCGTTCAATATAAATTTGACACACTTGTTCCGTTATATTTCGCGAATACGCCTTTCTTCCGAAGCATTTCTTCTCCCCTCCTCGCCGAGACCGAGGTTCAACGGCTGTCGCGATATGGAAAGGCATGCAACGCGCTGGTCGTACGTTCAGTCCGAAGCCGAACACGCTGCTCTTACTTGAACAAAAATTCACGATTCCTTAACCGGACGTTTGCTAAACGTTAATTTCTCTAGTCCACACTGTCCGGAACCGGACTTTAAAGTCGCTTTCGCGTTAACGGATCGAACGATAGCTATTTGAAATTCGATTGCAAACGACTCGTCCGTGACGTATCTGAAGAAACCCTCGGAGAGAGATAACGCGTTATCGACGCATCGATAACCAAACAGCACATCGCGCGATCAGCAGTGCGTTAGTTTGTTTGGACTTTTCCGCATCCCTGTGATATTATGGGCAATTATTCGTCTAGCAGCCGTATTCTCGACGAAGAAACACTTGCCACTTACGTGGAGTTGACGTACTTGAAAAAGAACGAAATACAGTAGTGAGTAACGGAAATAAATGTTGTTTGAATTACGTGTAAACTGTAATATATATAAACTAATCCCTTAAACGAAATTCAAGTTTTTGTTCGTTGCAATTGTGAATACAAGATATTAAATTCTCAATTCATATTTCCAGCATTACTAAAATACTCGACGACGTAAATCCAGGAAAACTTTGCGAAAATATTCAGCATCGTTTCACTATCGACCAAGTCGAAACCATATTGCCGCAAATTCGAGTAAGTCGAGTAAGATCGTTACCTCGCATTTAGGCCAACCATATTTCCTCTAACGTATACTTATTTGCAAAATTATATCGCGAAATTTCAACGAAAACTGCAAATATTTGCATTTACGACGCATCAGTTTGCGTTTAGCATCTGAGATCTGACCAAAGTAACGACACGATGAATCATCCGTCGTCTTTCGCCTGTCGTTTCGATAAGAGATAAGAGCTACGTATACGTGCACATAATATGCACATCTTGCTCGTCGATGAAATACTTTGTTTTATCGCGCTGAGATTAGCGATCAACCGGGACTAGTAGAAACGAAGTATTTTGCACGTGGCAGATTTCTTTACTTGG
>JACXII010000021.1:2958016-2968531 GCA_014737395.1 Bombus waltoni
AGTGCTAATTTATTTTAGTGCAGCCCATTTCGCCATTCGATATATCGAGTATTCTCTTCGCAAAAAGACAATCGTCTAAGTTTGGAAGACGTATTGGATTTATGTTCTGCGTTTTCTAAACGTTGTCCCTCGGAAATTCGCGCTGCTTGGGCATTTTACATTTTTGGTAAGACACTACAACTATCTATAACCTTAAATACAAATTCCTTTCAAGACAACACGTTGATTTAACGATTTACTAGACGTTTGATAATATTTTGTATTTCCGCCGTTGAGACGAACCGAAAGCACATCGATATATAGACGGACATTTGGTAAATTCCATTGGCGGGTAATTGTAAATCTAGCGCGTGGACGCTATGTACGACAATTTTAAGCGTAGTATTGTACATTTGCGAGCAAAAGTGTCGTTTCGTTACCGCGACAGAGGATGGTTAGGATGACTGGCGTAGAGTTTGTTAGTAGAGTCGTTTGCGCGATCGTCTAATCTGTTTTCGTATTTGTCACTCGAGCGTATAATTTCCTCAGCGAGTGAACCGATTCTCGGATCTTTGCAGAGTTTGTCATTTCGCACGTACCACGGTGCGTTTACCGTAGCCCTTGGCACGATAGATCGTAAAGCTTCCAATTTAGCGATCTGGCTTTTAGCAGCCATCCCCCGTAGCACGATATCTTACGGCCAAACGAGTTTCACGATCGTTTCGTAAACGAAAAGTTTGTTATCTCCGCTTAATTTTGCCTGTTTGCCGACGAGTTGATATTTTAATCGTTCTTATTTGCCTCGCTCTCCTGTTTGTTTATCTGTTTGTCTGTTTCTCTGTTTGTCCGTTTGTTTGGCTGTAACCTTGCGAGCGAATACGATATACTGTCGATAACGATACAATGTAAAAAAAGGGAAGAGAATAATCGTCTCGATCAGGCGTCGTTAATTAGTCGAATGCGCTAGAACGATATACGGGGAAATCTGTAATCAAATAGCCGATAGGCTATCGCTCGAACTCGTTAAACTCCTATTACTGAAAAACAAAAAACTGGCGGACTTGTATTAGTTTAGTCGCAAAGTTTTCAAAGTATCTCGACACTTACAAACACTCTCCGCTCGATTAAACGAATCTCGGACTCGTGACTCGAATCGAACGTTCCTCCTCCATTTTTTACCTCGTAATCGTTAGTCGCCAGTGGCTTCGTCCAAGGACGCAGAGGAACTGTCGGCCGAACGGAGTATAAGATTTTTCTTCTCGACGATACGCGTTCGACAATCGTATATTGTTATTTCATCCGAAGAATCAAGAAAACTATTTTCTTCTTTCTAGCACATCTCTAAATAGAAACTATCTCTCTTTTTGTTTCATTTTCTTTTTCACTTGTACGTTTTATCGTTTCCTCTTTCCTTTGTGATTCCATCGATCTTTTCGAGCCGAGTCGAAAATCCAAGCGCATTCCCGAGTAGAGAACTTTTCCTGATCGAATCGTAAACAGTCGTGGAATTCATACAGAGACGGTATGAATAAGCTTACATCGAATTTCCCTGCTTCGAACTTTAAGGACGTAAAACGTAAAGTCGATCGCAAATGCCTATCCGATATTACAGGCGCATCAGGAGTTTGCTCGATTTCGTTAATCGGGATCGTTTAATTTCACGGTGCACGCGATATCGCGTCGATGCTCGCGGAAGCAGAGAAATCACAGGGGCGAGGGAGAGTCGAGAATAGCTGCGTACGTAGCTACGTGAAAGGAATGGGAACAGAGGCAGACGAGAGGAGGGACAAAGTCAGCCGAATTAGAAAAGGAGGTAGCAAGAGGTAGCAAGAGGTATAAAAGAAAAAAAAACAACAACAGGGAAAACCGACGGGCATCTGTCGAGTTAAGAGTTGAGAAAAATGTCGGTGGATAAGTGCAAGCGTTTCGAGCGTTGATGCAAATGATTAGTAAACGGTTGATTATCCGCGTATAAAACTTTATTATCGTGTGACGAAAATCTGATTGAAAAATGAACAAACATAGATTACACGCATCTATCGAGTTACTGAATATCTATAAATCGCTGACTCGACAAGACACGTGCAAATACGCGTAAAAAAGAAAAAAGTTGGCATCGGTGGAAGCTCGACCTCGCCCTTGAAAATCCAGATCGGCAAAGATTTATTTTTTATCGCTTCGTATTCTACTCGTCGCGAGAGTAAAGTGGGGGGGGGGGGGGCTCTGTCGCGTCAATCTACATTGGATAACGCAACGGCCGTTCGATTTAGATAAAGTTAACGTATTTCCGTTTGACGAGCGTCTTGTATAGAGTAACGTACATTAGATCGCTAAACTGTTGGAGCGATACGTAGAATAGGGTCGGACAACTCTGTACGAACAACGGCGCCGTTAATACCTTCATTTCCAGACTTTGACGGCGACAATCAAATCTCAGTGGACGATTTGATGGAAACTGTGCGCAGATTGACACGGAGCGACCAGGACGAACACGAAACCATCGATTCGGCGGCAATGGAACACGTAGCGCGAACGGCAAGTTTCGATAATGTTTACTTCTATGGGATGATTTTGGGGATAATCGGACGTAGCGCGGCAAACGTTTCGTTCAATTAGCAGCGATAAATATATATTATCGCTACGTATTATCGGCACAACCGTCCCTTCTATTTGACCAACGCAATGACCATATTCAACTCTTGCGACATCTGTCACGACATCGCACGAATTTTATTATATTAACGGTACAGTTGCTTACACCTTTCAATTTAATAGGTCGCGAACAATTAAAATTTACGATGGATCGAAATTTCAAAGCTAGCTCAAAATCGATTGGTTATTTTAATTCGGAAATCGTTTGACGGCGCAAGATTACTGTACATAAAAAGTACGTAGATTACAAGAAACTAGATCAATTTGCGCTACGATTACGCTTTATTCTCGCATAAACGAACGCCACGAGACTTTTATATAACCCGACTATTATATAAACGAATTTTCGATAATCATTTTCAACTCACGCGAGCAATCAATGGGTCAAGCCTGGTCGAGTTACGTAATCGTAACGCCAACTGCGAAATAGTTGGCGAAATAAGCGGCGAGTCGTCCGCTTTGTAAATAATTTTCAAATTTTTTTCTCATTAGGACTTTTAATGATATCGCTGCCTTTCCCCTTCTTCGATAGGACTCAGTACGTTTCCACGATCGACAGTGAAAGAAAAAAAAGAAAAGGAAAAAGAACGAAAAGGACAGATGCGTAAAATATAAAACAGAAAATGCAAAGTATGCAAATTGCATAGCGTAAATACGAGAGGAGTCGCTTTTAAACCGTCCCGACATAACACATTATAAAACCGCTTCTCTGCTCCGCTCGTTACGATAACGCAGAAACGTTATTAATTAGGTCAGCTGTCGCCAGTAGTAATCGATCACCAAAGCCAGTTGATTTACGAAGAACTCCATTATGCTCGTCCACATGCTTCTGTCAGCAACGAGAAAATTCAATACATGGTAACCGGGCAAGAATTCCGTGTTTTCGCGAAATAGCTATAATACATCAAAATGAATCGATCATCCCAGCGTGCTTTCATTTATTCTATTTTCCATCTGTAACCGAGTCAATTTTCCATGTAACCGATGGTAATCAGTTTATCGAGTAAACGAATATCCAGCAAAATTGTTTACTACGTTAAAAAGTCGATATCGCGATCGAAAGAATAATAGGTGTCGTATGAGTATTCCGAGCCACCTCTTTTCGGCTCCTACCCTAAAAGACGCTGTTTTTCGTCGAATCTCCTTTTCTCCGGAAATGGCAGCTTCAACAGCGGTTTCGTCTCGAATTTGAGTTGGCAGTTGATGCGACATTACGTATCTCGTTCCCTGCGCATCTCGGCCCGAAGAGCAAACTTGCAAGCGCTGTACGGAACGTTGCTGCCGTAACCAGGGTAGCAGTTCGTGACTTCTGATGGCTTCTTCTCGAGCCGTCCTCGTCGTCAAAGTTCAACCACGGAAACGGCGGTTCGAACGTATAACATAACAATCGTTCGTTGTCGCCAAGTATGACCAGCTCTTTTATCGTGTGAATTCTTCCTTCCGCTCGAACCCGTCTTCTCTCTTTCTCTCTTTCTTTCTTTCTCTCTTCTCTTTCTCCCGAAAAGGTTTCTTCAGGTACGTTCGTCGACCGCTGCAACCCTTCGAAGATTCGTTTCGCCGAGAACAGCAGTCTTTCGTGTCCGCGATAAGATTCGTGAAACTTTGCGTACATATCGGTGCGCAGAGCTTTTCCAATTGCGCCGCCGTTTTCATCGGCCAAATCTTTTTGCCGCTCTATTTGCCGCTCTCGAGAATACGCAACACGCGCAACTTTCGCGATTGTCTCAACGTAACGCGCGGTACGCGTCATCGAACTTTATGTAATTTCAATTCAGAGGCAACGGGGGAGCACAACGCGTTCGTATCATTGCGTGCGCGAATTAAAACGAGTTATCGGTACACATTCGTAATCCTCGGTCAGAGGCCCAGCAACGTGTCGAGCGGCGTACAGAAATTAAAGTCTGTCGTCGCTTCGCCGACGCTTTTTGTATAATTCGCGTACTTCCAAGCTGTGTTCTCCAGCGAGCCCCTAACCAACTAACCAACCTAACCCTCTCCGGATAGACTCCGAGCACTTCTTCAATGCAATCGTTATACCGAGACTCTTCAACGTCGTTCGATTCGTAACGAATTTCGTCGACCCCTCTTCCAATAAACTCAGTTTCCCCTTGACGCACAGAAAACTTTCACGTCCTCTAGTACATAAAGGTCCTGCTGTTGTACAGGCATTCTTATCTCCTCGTTGTTCTTCAACAATCCGTAGACGTTAATCGTAGTCGTATAGCGTTAGCCTACGGACTACAATCGCGCGCACTGCCATCTTCGTTGCACGATTTTTCACGGTCGGGACTTCTTCTTCCTCTCTACCGCGAGATTACCGTCGTCAGCCCCAGAGACTGTAGGGATTTCACGTTTCGCACGTTCAACTCGGTCGTCTCGAGCCTCTTCTTTTCTCTGATCGAAGGGTCGATTCGTTTCACAGGTAGCGGACGAGATGGGTATTTGCGTTGCAGATCTTGCCCCCGAAAGTACAGGTTGCGCGCTTCGATCGGACCCTTGTCTCGAATCGTTTGTCTATCGCACGATGATCCTATATCCCGGAGGCACCCTCGTAGTACAAACTCGTAGTTACTTGTAGTTACGAACCGGTGATTACGTTCAATTCTATTCGAATCCCGTTTACGTTTATGATATTTACAGGCTTGTCGGACACGCGCCACGTATTGGGCGATAGGATACGATCCTAACAAGATCCCACATTGTTCGATTTCACCGAGTTAACTCTGTACGAACCGAGAGTTTCGCTCTGCGTGCTGTCGTTATTCGTTCGCTAAACGATAGGATATTCCAGGGATCACTTCTAACTCGTACGAACCGTCCGATGAGTTGAACCGCGATCTCGTCATCTTCGTACCGCCGAAACAAAATTTATCGTCGCTACCTATCTAAAACTAACTGCTTCGTAGAATTCTCTTGTACGAACGCGAGCCACTATTATATCATAATAAATAATCACAAGTGGCGGGGAGAAATAGGTAGACTCTGATTATGCGAACGAATTCGATCGCAATCTCTCTTCTAGAAGTAAAAGGGAGCAGCAAACACGAACGCTATTCGATAAAATAGTACAAATTGAAATTGTAGCAATGTAGTAGCACGAAAATATACCACGAAACGTTCCTTGATATGATATTTTTAAATATGCCAATAAATCGTACAATTACAATTACAATCGTACAATTTGAACGTAAAACATGAAATCCTAATGACTTCTCTCTATTCGGGTCTCTATTCAGGTAATTTATGGGATCAGTTTCGTAATCTTGCCTTTCGAATAAACTTTGCTATCTGTTCAAAATACAGGTCTCTATTGATTTGTCAGGCTGATAAAGATTGATTTTAAACGTACGTGGCATTGATCGAACGGAAATCCATTAAACCGTCTCCGTCCCTCCTTTTAAATAAAATTCGTCAACACGCCATTTTACCGAACCGAAAATAAGGAGATCGCAGTAAACTACCAATTTCCAGTTTGCAAGTGATTCGCATCATGTCGTAAAGCTAACAACGTACAGTATCACAGCAACGAAAAGCACTTGATCAATTTCCTAAATACGTCCTCTGCTTTCAGACCTTCTTAGCCGAGTTGTGTACTAATTATTTTATCGTGTACCGCGCATTTATATCCTTTTTCTTTGCGAAACGTAGAAAGCACGAGTACACTTTATATACCGACACAAAGTATATTCTCTTCTACCAATATCAAGTTTATTTCTCTTCGAAAATTCCATTCAACTCTCGCGTCGAGAGCCACTGGTTAACTTGTCACACGAATATAAGCCGAGTCTTATACTCGAACGGAATTTCCAGCTCCTCGTACGCGTAACTCCTCGATACTCACCCGTGATCCAACCGCGTGTACGTACGTACATACGTATACCACTGCTCGTAACAAAATTATGGAGTAAGAATATACAATTGTTATATTCGAATATAAAAAATTGCCGCTTCGATCCCGTTGACGATTTAGATCCGGCAAATAAGCTAGCGTTAAATAGCAAGTCGGGCGTTCAAAATAAATTTTACATAACAAGTATACTGTAACGTAATATTTTACAACATTAGTTTATACCTGCATGTCGTATCAATTGCAATACATGCTCGTACCGTGTATGAAATCTTACGTCTATATTAATCTCTCCGTTTGCAACGCATTACATAATAACTAACGTTTCTTCTTCAACCTCGCTAGGTACTTGAAGAGATGGCGTTCACTCAACAGGGAAGCATCTCCTTCGAAGAATTTATACGCTTCGCTTCGAGAATCGCAGGATTCTCGTCAACGTTCTCGTTTCACTTCAACGTTTAATTATGCTCGTATTACGGTAATTATTTCCGGAACTTCGATATGCGTATTGAGGCGAATGTACGTACGACTTTGTGCTAAAAACTCGCGTGCATGCACATCGCCACATAATTAAGCAGTAATTATATAATTCTCTCAAAAACGCGTTTTCGCAAATTAATTCTATTCGAATATCTTAATTATCGACCATTTCGTAAAGAAAAAGACACGCATAGACGCGCTTTGCAATAAATTTCGCGCGATACATTCAGTTGCTTCGGCTGTTTCACAACTGAAAAATGTTATTATTCACGGTTGCTATTATATCGTTGTACATAATTGGTAATGCAAATTTATGGCACTGTCGGGGTTATGCTTTTAAATACGTACAATTATCGATTTCGCAACCTTGGCGATATAATTAACGTTTCGATTATTAAATCGTATCTCCTGCATAGAAATTTTCGATATCGTAAACGAAAATTTTATCACGTACAAGTCGATATATTTACTTGATGAGAAGAAGAGTTCATTTCTTCGAAGGATACGTAGAATCGACTAGATACGTAGAAGGAACTAGATACGTAGAAGGACATGGTATCGATTATATCAGATTGCTGGAAAATAATACATTTTTAATTCGTTATCGAAATGTACAATCTTACTTATTATTAATTTCTTTTTACTAAATAACAGCTGTTATCGACTATTTATGAGACTGCTTTATCATTCTCCTCTTTTTTTCTTTTTTTTTAAATATCTAGTACCCTTGAGTCGACGAATTGATCGAAGCGTTCTACCTTGTAAAATTATTACACTTCTTTCAAAATATCACACAGCAGACGAGGCAGACAAACACAAACAAATTCATGCTTCAACTCGATAACATTTGCAGCGATACGTATGCACGTATATGTAACCAACAATACGTTGCGTTATTAGTTTTCCCGGTTTAATTCTTGGAATAAACATAATCGAGAACGACAGACAATTGACGTTGTAGCCGCGCGTTTTACACAGCGACTTATTTCCTACCAATCCAATGCAACGAAGATGTCAACTATCGTCGATAGATGCGATATTCTGAAGAAATTTATGGTATGTAAGGATGTGTGCGCGCGGAACAGAGCAGGCAAGTATTGTAAAAATTTGTACATTTGTTTATCTCGTGACCTCGTGGGGGAATCTGTAAGTTAACCTACTATTGAAGAGAGATATTTAGCAAAAGAATATTTTGTCAAGTATGAAGTAATGTACAAGGAATACCTGTTTTATATTATGAAAAAGCTATTCTTTTAGAAATATGAAACGAATAGTTGCTTAATATTAGAAAAAGATATTTTTCTCGTGGATAAAAAAAACATATCTACTTTGTATTACACGAATATATCTTTTTCCAAATATACATATGAGAAACGTTCATTTTACATTAAAACTAAAATATTTTCCACTCTCCTTTAAATATCACGTAAACTGTACTCTCTCTTTTTTCTCAACGAAGCTACAGAATTATTTTTCTACATTTTCTATTTTATATATATATATATATAAAAGCTTGATAAATAACAATCTACATTAAAAAAAAGAAATTTCATCGTCGAGGAAGCTCGTTTTAATGCACTAGAGTCACGACCAGAGTATACTTGGAGAAAAAAAAAACAAACGTTTAACCAATAACTGTATGTCACTGAATATATATAAAAGTTAATATATATGTATATGTATATGTATATATTTAGATAAAATAAAGCACGATATGTAAGCTAGATGTACGTATATTTTAAATACTACAAATTTTATCATTTCTAAAATCATGCATCCTAAGTAACAAATTTTCTTATATTTTAAGCGATTCACCCAAACATTTCGCTTCTTCTAATCGTGTACAATTTTTAGTTTATTTTTAGATTATTCTTCGAGTAATACCTTGGTTTATAGCAGCATTGACACGTATAAAAAGCTACCGTTTATAAGCAATACAAGCGGATTTATTATATATCCCGGACAGAGATAAATCTGGAATGTACGGTGTCTGTACCCTTCTTTCGTGAGTGAGAGGTAAAACTACTGGTATTTTGTGTTCGACATAATTCGTTGGATATTTCAAGAAATACGACGTCGTCATTCCTGGTGCACACTGATACATGTAGGTATCGGGTTTAAAGAAAGTTAAAGGATGAAAGCTACCGGTGCGATCTTTATATTGACTGCGATGAATTTGTACTCCCTGTAAGTAATACATTTATTGTTAGGTAGATGTAGTAGCTACAAGCGGCGCTAGATCACAAGATCCTTTCTTCGGTCAAAAGTAAATCGGTACGGCCAAGTAAAAACACGAGCTGGAATTCTTCTTAGATAATCAAGGAATAAACGTAACGAACGTTGATGTCCGAAACGGTTGTTATATCATCGTATCGGAAAGAACCGCTTGAAAATAAACGAGTATAAAATACGTCACACGCAACGCTGCAGCAGCACGGGTCATGCTGGCACTGCAATCGTTATCAAATCCAACACGAAACACTGTATAAACTTTCATCGTACAAAACGGACCATCTTCGAGCAACGAATGCGGCGACAGAATTACCGTGTCGGCAGTCTACTGTCCATCCAAACATACTATCTTCAAAGTAGATTTTGATCGTTTCTTCGTTTGCTTCGATAATAAATTGATCGCGCGAGAGGGGAGTTTAATGCTAAGCGCACCCACTGAGTCAGCAGAATCATCGCGACAAGCGACAAGAGTACGTTGAAATACGTTCGAATGATTAACCAAGTTCCATCGTCCCGCTGTATTTCTGATTTTTTTAACGCAGCGATAAAGCGAGAAGCGGAAATTCAAAGTATCACCTTGAACAGGTCATCGACTTCCTTCATACGCGTGGCGTCGATCGTTGAAATATCGTTCGAAGGTACGGTCAACTCGCGATTAATTTTGCGTCGAGTTGTATCCGCGACGATATCGGGTCTCGGGCTGTACGGAGTCTTTTGCATTCCCCACTCGTATGGCAGCATCTACAAACAACATACACGTAAATACGTACGATACTTACGTCTTAGACAATATCAAACGCATGGAATATAGAATATAAGTTGTAGCGTTTTGACAAAACGTATGGAAGGAATTGTGCTACATCAACGTAGAATGATTTTCAGATGTCGCATGATTCGGTGCAACGTTCTCGTACGTAATCTACGGACGGCCCTAGTTTCCGAGATATTCGCAAGAAATTGTCAATATCGCTGCAGCGTGTTTTATTCTGCCTATAATTGCACGTTCGGTAGCAGTGTACGTGTCGGTATTGGTTGCCGGTCCTCTTACGCTAAAAGACCAGAAAATCGTCAATCTGTCCGCTAGCAACAACGATCCTTAATCTCGACGTATTTCGTCAAGGGTACTCTCCTGAACAACCTGTAGAAGATGCTGCTCGTATCTCGCCATCACTCAAAAAGTTATTAACAAAAATTTGAATATTATAGCCATTATAGCAACGCGTTCTTGTAATTTATTTACTTACTGCTAAACAGATTTTGTATATTCGGCTATGTTCCCGTAAAACTGAAATATTTATACCGCATATACGTAGCATACTTTTCTG